>JAQGAO010001071.1:0-26841 GCA_034697705.1 Ommatoiulus sabulosus | reverse complement strand
GCCTTTATGTCGTTTGACCTCTAAATTTTGTAGTGACACTAGGTTATTGGCATTTGCCTTTGGGTTCATCAAATTTTGAACAAAAAATAATATCAACTGTTCAAGCATGCAGTGTTGGGGACATATGCATATATTTTTCCCCTTATATACAATGTAGGCAAAGAATTGTTTATCAATTTTATATCAGATAAACTATGCAAAACATAAACTTGACACATGCATTGTTAATAAACAATGCTTGCACTGATTTGAAATCAGATAAAGACACCTACAAGGCTGTGGTTAAAACAAAAAATTGCAACTTTCGATTTAAAAGATTTTAAGATTCAGAACCGCTCTTCAGAATGCAGGCTTACTGTCATCACAAATTTGCAAACAGTTTTTGCTTTTTTACGCAAGTCTGGGATACAAACTGCAGAAATCATCAGTGGTTTCACTTAAACTCGATTATGCATGCTACATTTAATGCAGAATTTTTCACTCTGATGGCATTGACATTGAGATAACAATTTTTAAATCATTAATATGAGTGAAACTGATTTAAAGAAAATAGATATTGATATGCTTGACCTCTATAGACGGTGCAATCATGTTCTCCGTTTTTATGAAATACATGAGAATGCAACATTTAGCACATCCATTTTTTGAGAAATTCTTGTTCAAAATTAATTCGGACATGGGATTTTTTCCAAAACTGTTTTAAAAGTATTTTTTTTATCAAGTAAAAGATTTTACGACGCAAGAACAAAAACATAAATGTATCTCATTGTCTCCAGTACAGAAATTGTTATGATAAAAGGAGTACATTTTGCAAGTTGTTTGTTCAATGTAATCCTCGATTTTCACATGCATTTCCGTTCAAATGAAAAAGGCGGAACACTCTCCTAGAGTAAATACAAACTTCAAAGTTTGCTATACCGCACCATTTGAATATGGTAATGCATGATTATTTCATCCATTTTTTTCAACCGTATTTTTAATCCAGCCAAGAGTTTATTTCTTGGTGAACATGTGTGGGCCATTGTCCTAAATCACACTTTGTCCCTAGTCACGTCACCTAATCCCTTTACCACAGCTGCTGTATAGGAATGATTTATCTAGGAATGCAGAGATCGGATAAACGTCTTCAGGTAACCCGTATAGCTGCGATGGAGAGGTTGCCTGGAGTGAGGCAAAGTTTGACAAACCGCAAACTCAGGAAAACTTGAGCGGGGATAAAATGGATTAATACGGGGTTACTTGGCCAGGTGTTTGTTGTTTATCAATCGTATACGCATTAATACGAGATTATTTAATAGTGTTAGAAAGGACATTATGTGACCTTGTTTCCACCCCGATTGCACTAGCTGTTCTCACGCCCTAACACCCGATGAAGAACGATGGAATGGATAGGAATTGAACAATGTAATATTTAACAAGCTACCCCTTGGTAACATCCAGACCTGGAAAACCTGGAAAAGTCAGGGAAGAATGACTTATTTTGAAAACATCGGGGAAATTCAACGTATTAATGCTGTCACGGTCCAAAACTAATGCTTCTATGCGTGGTTATCTTAGGGCCCATTTGCAAACTTTTAACATTTTCCCAGTACAAATTTTCAAATTTGTCAACAATTTCAGAGGACAAATTTGCAAAACTTTCAATAGTTTTCGAGGATAAATTTTCAACATTTTCAATTTTCTCGAGGTCAAACTTGTAAAATTTTGAACTTTTTTCGAGCACATGCATGTTTACAACATTTTTAACCTATTCTGAGGATAAATTTGCAAAACTTTTAACAGTTTCCGTCGCGGGGGAGGACAAATTTGCAAAATTGCCACAGTTTCAGAAGACAAACTTGCAATATTTTTTTTCCGCGTTTTCCGAGCACATAAACTGTTTTCAAGTAGGTCTACAGATTTCTACAATTTTCAACAAATTCTGAGGACAAATTTTAAAAATTATAACCTTTACGAGTACCATCAATTTGCAAAACTTTCAACATTTTTCGAATACAAATTTGCAAAATTTTTATTCGAAAATTTGGCCAGGGAAATTTGTTTTAAAACCTAGAAAAGTCAGGGATCCTTATAGTAATATTCAGGCATAAGCTTTGGAATCGCACTTTGGCAGTCGCGAGTATTTCTTAAACAAATTGTGTCGATTTTGCACAAGTGACTTCAGGACTGCTAAAGTGCAATTCGCAAATCTTCGGTTTAAGTACAAGTGCGTACAATGAACCCCGCGGCCGCGCGCTTTCAAATGTTTCTACAGACCATGATGATGCAAAAATTCACACTTGTACATTAACTGTCCATTCTCTATGGGAATTTAATATTTTATTTTAAATAAAAATGTTTTTCTAAACAATTAACGATGGAAAATAACTAGGAATTGTGAATTTCACATTTTAAAATTTCCCACGTGTCAACTTTAAATGAATTAAAAACTTCATGTTATACCTGATGTTGCATCCCTATGAGAACCAGATCCCTATAGATGGCGCTTTTTAAAATTCCATGTTTTTTTATTTAAAATTAATGCGTGGAAAACCTATGAATGTGAAATTTACATTTCCTAGTTATTTACCTTTGTTATCTATCTATACACACAAAAATGTATTTAAAATATTTAATGTCATGCCCAAAATTATGTTCAAAAACTCCCATAGACAACGAATCAGTGTAGACCCCTCAGATGAACGAGGACTGCTGCGATACGATATGTTGAAAAACGTTATAAACAACAATAAACGAGCGATATTTCAAAAGTAAATTGCACCTGAAGAAATAAAGGATGCCAATTGCAGCAGCGCAACTGCATAAAATACAAAATCGTGGCTTCATTATCTTATCGGATGGAACTTTTGGGAGAGGTTATTAATGGTGGAGTTATCAAAGACAAGCATCTTACACCCCTCCGTAATGTAAAACGGAAGTTTCATGGTAAAATCTCATCAAAATACAAAACTGCTACCATACCCTTCTTTAAGCAAACAGATTAAACAGTTTCGGGACCTTTTATTAAACGCTATGAGGTTGCTCAATGGAATAAATGGTTGGCAGAACCTTTAGTCAACAACTTACCAAACCTTGGTCAAATAAATCGAATGGTTTTCATTAAACACGGTAAATGTTATGCTAGGCCGGCAGCGTCCAACTGCGAACTTTACCATCGTGGCATAAATTAATGTACGTGCACTTATATCAGATCCGTGAGCAATTGAATTTTTTTCCTACATTAAATTAATGTGGACTCCAGAATAGATTATCTGGTTTTTTTTTTCACGTGCTGCCTGACCCATTTCAGCCAATGAGCGCTGTGGTTTTAAATATTATGATTTTCTTCCAAAAATGGCAAGTTTTCATCAAAAGATACCATTTATCCAAACGACCCAATTTTCAAAAAAATAAAATTTTTCGAAAAAAACTAACGATTTCTTTTAAAAACGTTAACATTTTCCAAAAAACGATACAAACTTTCATAACGTACGGCATACCATTTTTATAAAAAAAACATTTACAGATTTTCCAAAAACGATAAGATTTTCCATAACAGCACCATTAAAAAAAGGGATACAATTATCCATATATGTAACAGTATTATTTTATAAAAACTTGACTAACAAAGTTTTCATTCAAAAACTATACAATTATCCATAACAGTAGGCCTATATTTTTTCTAAAACAGATGACTAACAAAGTTTTCAAAAACTATACAACGTTCGTGTTTTTCTAAAAAGATAACTGATATTTTTTTAAAAAAATAACTACAATTTCTCATAACGACACCATTTCTCTAAAGAAGCTTCTAATACATTTTCCATAACATTTTATAAAACATAAAATTTTCCATAATGAGATTTACCATTTATCATATGATGCCAATTGTTTATAAATATATGCACTAGGCCCTACAACTTCACTATATGTACTCTTACAAACGTTCATTGTAAATTCATTGTAAACGTTCATTTACAATGTTTTCTAATATACGGTCGTATATTATTTCACTCGCCAAATTCTATTATTATGCAAGTACATGTACATGCAATGTACGTTTATGAATGTTGTTGGCTATCAACTCGCCTGGCCATTACCGAAATTAATGTTGTTGGCCATATGCTTGCATAGCTTTCTCTATAACCTAACGCCCAACACCTAACAAAGATCAGGACCATTCCTCATAAATCAAGATTTGAAACGAATTATTAAAAAAGTTCCACAGATTAGTTGTTATCTTTAAAATTCACACCAAGTTTACGCCATAAAAAAATGAAAAATAACCGTCTGCGAAACAGATTAAAAGTGAATTTCAAACTTCTCTAGACATAATCATGCCATGAATGTTAAAAAGTTAAAAGGATATCTTCTGGAGTGGCGTGCCATAAGTGCTTAAAAGTTTTTTTCTTGTCACGTCCACGATTTTACGACAGTGTTCAAGCACGACTCTTCTCGCTTAGGTTGTTTCGTAATTCGATAAAGTGAAAGGGTATTTTGGGTGTGGTACCACTGAGAAAATATCGTTTTATTTATTCACCTCCTCTCTACAGATTGCATTCGCAAAAAATGTTTGGCACAGTGAATGAAAGTAAAAAACCATTCATCTTACATAATCTCTGTTATGACAGAACACAATTAAAGTACAGAAATTATGCAGTTATACTGTATATACAGTACATGTACAGTTGTCTTTAATGTAACCGTAATAAAGCTAAAGAGTGAAGAATTTCCTGGTTTTGATATGTTTAGGTCAATTTTTTATGAATAACTATAAAAAACAACATATGGATGGCTTAGAAACTTGAAATTCTCAGGAACTTGAAAACTGGACGATGAAGGGAATTATATCTACATGAAAATAGGATATTTCCGGAAAAATTAAATTTCAACACTTGGAAAATTAAAACTAATAAATTTGAATAAAATATAACCAATTGTCATCTTTTTCACATACTTAATTTATTGCTCGTTTATTTTCATGGGAATTTTTCGAAGATTTAGTTTTAAAAATAAAAATAAAGATTTCCGGGAAGAATTTTGTATCGATAACAAAGGGAACTAACTAGAAATTGGAAATTTCGCACATAAAGCCTAAAGTAATACCTTTTCCAATGACCAAATGATCAAACATTATTTGTATTTCTTTTTTAAGTAGATTCTCAACCCTTTAATGTCATGCAGTGCGCATATTTTAGAACAGTATAACTTATTTTGATTTGTATTACAACAAGCTCTGAGAACAACGTTTAAAATGAATTGATCAAGAAAGTAGAATTTGAAAGACATTGAAACTTTTCAAAACCAACTCTTGAATGCTACAACAATGTTTCAGTACAGGTCAAACTGTTATCAAACAAAGAGCAATCGTATAACATCGTAACTCTGTGCGAGATAGTGCGCACAGTACTAACACAAACGTACGCCAGTAATTGATACCTTGTATGGTTCATGAATCATACCAAATCCCCAGACTCAACCAATGGCTTCGTTCACTTATGTTGCAAGATTTTTACAATCACGAAATGTCACGCAACTGACACTCTTAATCTACAATGCACGCAGCAGCACGCCAGCCACTTAAGGAATTCCTTAGTAATTAAGTCGTTTTTGGCTCTTACTGTTTAATCCGGGCTTAAGCTTAGCATTAAAGTTTGTTTGAAGCTAAAATGTCATTGTCCTTTCTTTTGCAGATCGGACGGTGCAATACTCTGTTACGGACCAAACAAGAAACATTATTCGTGTAATATCCAGGTAAGCCATACGGGAACTTTAATATTTATTAAGCTTTCATATACTGCTGGAGGACGGCTTAGTAAATCCTTCACCGACAAGATGTATAATGACCATACACGCAAACAGTACCGTTTTTGCAAACAGCAATTTATAAGCCGCACATTTCAACAGGAACTAACAAAAGTCGCCAAAATAAAAATAGGTACAGGGTCATAATGGGGAAAGAGGAGAAAACTCGTGGAGAGTTGGCCTATCCTAATATCGACGCGACCTGTCATTGGACAATTTGATGTGAACCTCAATTTTTATGAGATTTTATGAGAACGCCAGAAATCAAAAAATTTAAACAAAATTTAAAAGTTCTGATAGACATTAATTTGGCAAGAAATCATAAGCTTTTATGATCTAAACTTCAATTACAGAATACACTAGACTACCTGTTCAAATACAGAAAATTCGACAGAAAAACTGGAATTAACATATTTCATTAAATACTGCACATTAAAACAGATGATGTACATGTGCATGACATGAACCAAGCATGTACAGTATATTTGGATTATTTTCAATTTCTCAACCCGAGTTGATGGTAGTATTAAACTGTCAAAACACTTGCGATTTTTGCAGTGTCTGAAAAATAAAATAATCAATTTTCTGCGATTTTCGAAACAGAAGCGCTGAAATTTAAATATTAAAAAGAAGCTATTGAGTCTTCATTTTTAACATGCAACATTTGCAAACAGTAACCTTTGAACACATGGTATTAACAAGTCTAACCCATTAATGTGATTTTTCGGACTTGCCTAAAATCGCCAGAAATTTTAAGAATTAATTGCCTCGTGCGTAAACGTTTTTAGATAGGAACCATGTAATTTTATCGACCTTTATACATGCAAAATTGTCCATTTTTCTTCCATTATGCGAATTATCAAGTTCGATTAACCAGGGAGCATATACCAGTAGTTTGCCAACCTCAATGGACAATCGGAAATTTGTTGCATTATGCACAGGCAATTTATTGAACTTGCATAATTCTAGAAATTTTGCATCAAGCATCGATAAAGTTAGCACATCCCATTAAACATTATTCACATTGTCTTTAGGAATGTCCACCAGGATCCAGAGATTTCCGTGCTGAACAATGTGCCAGATTCAACAATGTGCCTTTCGAAGGAACATACTACGACTGGCTCCCTTATACACAAGGTACTCGCTTTTATCCGGGGATTGATTTATCAAATTCTCATTATCACTCGGTTGCGATATGCTCTTCACATTTGTCTGTATTCCTGTTTAGCACCCAACAAATGCGAATTGAACTGCATGCCAAAAGGGGAAAGTGTCTACTATCGACATGCCAGACGGGTTATCGATGGCACGAGATGTGACCCCGAATTATTGGACGTGTGCGTCGATGGAATTTGCTTAGTAAGCAGATAATATCCAATCCATAACTTGGTTGAGATCTTAGCATCTCTTTATATTATTTTGAAATTTTTATATCAATGGATTGCAGCAAAGTTAAGAGCTACTTTTAGAAATTTAACTGATGCGATTTGAGTCCATGCAACTTTAAGGAAAACTAAATTTACTGCATATATGTGAATGTACCGGACATTAAAAATATTAAAAGCTGATAATCCGTGCTAAAGTTGAAAGGCTTGACCTCTTATCGGTGCTAATCAAACCACTACCATTTCCAGCCTGTGGGATGTGATCTGATGCTTGGTTCGAATGCCAAAGAGGACAAATGCCGAGAATGTGGTGGTGACGGAAGTTCGTGCAAGACTATCAAGGAATTGTATGATCTGCCACAGCTTCAAATTGGCAAGTTCTTACAGAAAATTTCAATTGGCAAAAAGTGAAACATTTTATTTATTTTTTTTTGTAATTTTTTTTAGGATACAACGACATTTTGTTAATTCCAGCTGGTGCAACAAATATCATCATAAAAGAACAAAGGTCATCAAACAATTTCTTAGGTATAAATTACTACACACTGCTGCATTTTCACAATGCATTCAGCATATTTTCAGTTTTTTCAAAATAAAATTTAACATTTTTCGCAAATACCGTAATTTGAAATATAATAAAAAGCGCGTTTCTGCAAATAAAGGATCAATAATAATAGCATAGACCAAATAGTAAAAATAATTAATTGCCATGAATGTTAGGAAACCTTCAGATTTTTAAATTAATATTGGAGTTATGACAATCTATTCTTACAGAAAATGAAGGAAATAAAAATATACTTTAATTTATCCAGTTTTTCCTATCTTGAACAATAGGAAAAGATTAACACTTGAAAAAATATAATTTTATTAGAAAAATATTTTTGACACGATAATTACCATCTGCTTGTTTATTTTTGTATTGGAAATGCTCAGGTTATAAACTTAACTTTAAAATATATAGAAGAAGATTTTTTTCCATTTTTTCAATTTACTGTATCAAGTAATGAATCTGGAATAATACAAGGACAAACTCTAAATTTTAAGTTTAGGAATAAAGATTTAATTAGTAGCAAATTTTTTTCGCTGGCTTTACAGATTTATTTTTAACATGGAACCTTATTATTTTAAGTGTCTGGTGTATAGGTTTGACTGTCTGTCTCCAAAAAAAATTAGGTTGAAAGGTTTCATCGATATCAACACTGCATTTAGAAATAGATTTTTGACCCCTAACCTTAAACTCAAATAGGAGGAAACCAGTTATAAATCTCTTTCCTGTCTCTCCCTTCCCTGAAAGTTACAACAAATGCCAGACAAACTATAAGAAGCATCAGACTATCACTAATGATGCACAATAATTTCTTTCAGCAATACGCAACATGACTGGGCATTATTATCTGAACGGCAACTTCAGGATAGATTTCCCACGCGAGTTGCAATTTGCCGGCACCACTATTCACTATGAAAGGTTGGCGCAAACCAGTACTGCCCCGGAGAGCCTCCGAGCTTTGGGGCCTACATCAGAAGCTCTTTTCATCGTGGCAAGTGCACTTTTTGTTAAACATTGCAATTCTTGCCCAAAACAAAATTAAAATTTATTTGTCCCACATTTGGATTATTTGGCTTTTAATAGAAAAAAGACCAGAAAACCTAGGTAATGTAATCTAAATGTTTTGTGACTCAAAACACTGAATCAATTTCACTGTAGATATTTGATATTCTAGATTTTGAGACAACATTGTGTTCCAAACAGTAACCGTTTGAAACAGAATGTTGTCTCAAAACAATGCCCGTTCTGAAAAACTTGCAATAAACAATTTGGAAAGCGTCCCTTGATGTGAATAAAACTATAATGTGAAGTATTTTACCTTTTAAAATTGTCCACTTTACATAAAAGCGGTTAGGCATTCTACAATCTGAAAAAAATGACATGTATGCGCCATTTATTTCATGTATCTCTGCAGTTGCAAGGTTTAGGATCGTCTTAAGCCCGTTCCATTAACCGATCACGTTTTGAATTGCAGCTCTTGTACCAGGAACCAAACGTTGGCATTGAATACGAGTATTCAATTCCTCTGGCAGTCAGTCAGGCCGCCCAACAGGATACGTATTCATGGGTATATGGCTCGTATAGCAACTGCAGTGAGAGCTGCGCAGGTGGTATTCAAACAAGAAACGTCACTTGTGCCAGATCCTCTACCTTTGAAGTCGTTCCTGATTATCTGTGCGATCCACAAATGCAACCTCCCAACAACCGTTCTTGCAACGCGCATCCATGCCCACCAAGGTGAGTTTGAGATATAACCTGATACCAGACTTTACCACTGCTATATTATGTAAATATTGAGGCTTTTCCCTCCTCATCAATTGAATCATCTTGGTATAATACTTGTTTATATAATTAGTAAATTCGGATAAATGTAATTGGAGAGTTCAATTAGAAAATTAGAGATGCAACATGATCACAACACTGCGTTTTGTTGCAGCTGGAATGTCGAAGAATGGGAAGATTGTTCAGTACCGTGTGGCGCTGGAGTCCAGTTCCGTGTGGTTTACTGCCACCAGAACATGAGCGGAAGCACCCCATCGATCGTGGAAAACTATGAGTGCGAAAACACCACTGGACCTCGGCCTACCAACATGAGGACCTGTGACACAGGGGTTCCTTGTCCACAGTGGAACACTGGGCCATGGTCCACCTGCGACAAAATGTGTGGTGCGGGAAAGCATACGCGTTCTGTCACGTGCCAGAGGAATGCTACAGGGATACTGGAAGTCTTCCCCGACAATGCGTGCAAAGGAGAGGAGAAACCAGCCTTAGAGCAAGAATGTGACAATGGACCATGCGAGGGAGTGGACTGGATTTTGTCAGAGTGGTCAGGGGTAAGTGACCAGCCAGTTTAGAAACACACTTCTGCTTAGAATAGAGACATGTATTTCTAACTTTATAATTTCTTCCCATTTCAGTGCGAGTCTTGCAATCTGCAAGCGGAATCTCGGCAAGCACTGTGCTCCAATCAACAGGGCACAATCTTTCCAGACGAAGTCTGCGATGCAGTTCGACAACCGCCATTAATGCGGGATTGTACGGACAGTATGCCTTGTGAGGTCATGTGGTACGCATCTCAATGGAGTGAGGTTAGTGAGATGGGCAGAAAAATATCGTAGTTTGAGAAAAATCATTTCTATTTTTACAATTTGCATTTATTTTTCCAGTGTTCAGCAAAATGTGGCGTGGGTGTGGAAACACGGGATGTGTTCTGTGCCACAGCAGAGAATGACGTCATCACCAGAGTACCTGATGATAAGTGTGACCCCGACAAGCGTTACGAAAGTCGTCGCAACTGCACCAAAACAAAATGTGATGGAATCTGGTTCACCGGACCCTGGAACAGGGTAATATTCAATTCTGATTTCAATTATTTTGATTTTTTTTACATCGTTATCAATTGCAGTTCTTCCCTTTTATTTAACAAACAAATTAAAAAATTAAATAGTCTTTCTCAAAAAAAATTGATTCAGGCACCATCCTACACAGTCTAAAACAGAATATATGTATCTCAGATACACCACGTACTGTATTTATTTTTGCTTTATTTGTTATTAGTGTACTGCCCCTTGTGGAGCTGGGCATAAAATTCGCAAAGTACTATGCCTCTCTAGCCCTGATGTAGTAAGTAGTTGCGATGCTAGCAAAAAGCCTTTGCACAGAGAGCCCTGCAACACCCATCCTTGTGATGAGGGTAAGACACAAATTTCTTTTAAAAACTGCAATCTTCTGGGAATAGAAGGCGAATTTAAACCTTACCTTTCCT
Organism: Ommatoiulus sabulosus; assembly: GCA_034697705.1. Taxonomy (NCBI): domain Eukaryota; kingdom Metazoa; phylum Arthropoda; class Diplopoda; order Julida; family Julidae; genus Ommatoiulus; species Ommatoiulus sabulosus. The sequence goes on along the minus strand of JAQGAO010001071.1, from coordinate 15,860 downwards.
TTAAAGATGAAATTTTGACTGTTGGAGGCTGCAAGGATTCAAAGCATGGATGTTGTCCTGATGGTGTGATTCAGGCTGGTCCAAATTATGAAGGATGCCCGAACTTTATTCCAATTGATGGATGCGAGTTAACAGAGTTTGGTTGCTGCAATGATGGAATTACTCCAGCACTTGGTCCATTCCGGTAAATTATGGTTTCGTTTTTATGTTCACCGCAATGTTTACATGCACTGCAATTAAAATAACGTCATCGTCACAAGTTAACCAGTTTAAACATAATTGTTACCCACTATTCAAGACGAAAATGTGAGAGATATATCAGGCAAACATAGTTAATTGCCAAACTGGCCCAAACACCTATTTTGCAAATGAAGAAATGCCATGCTTTGCCAAATTTAATCGGCGATTACATGTTTACCATATTTATATCTGAAATTATCAAACAAGGTAAATCCAATTCTATTTTTTCTAATCATTCGCATATGTTTGTTAATTGAAAATCTTGAGAATTCGATGGCGAATTAAGTCATGCACAGATTATTTATAAAAAGACTATCGTGACAATAAAATCATTTTTCTGTAAATAACATTCATTTACAACTAAGGTGAGGCCATTTGTAACTAGGCTCACTGCTGTATAAAAAAAGAAAGTTTAGTTTCTTGCCTTATCAGACACTAATTTCAGTTTTAAATTGCAGCAAAGGTTGTCCCAAAGTCTACAACTGCAAGGACGCTAAATTTGGCTGCTGTCCGGATGGCGTGACACCAGCCAAAGGGGCAGACCATCTGGGATGTCCAGTGCCAGAATCGTGCGCTTCAACATTGTACGGATGCTGTCCTGATGGCATTACGGCAGCTTTGGGCATCAAGTTTTCAGGATGCGATTTCATACCGAGTGATGCGTGTTTAACGAGCGAGTTTGGATGTTGCCCAGATGGCGCTACATCGGCTGAGGGTTCTGGTTATGAAGGATGTTTCCTGGAAGACAGTGAAGTAAAACCTGATTTTAAGGATCTTAGTGAAGGGGAAGATGTCGGATCAGGTACCGATTGCACCGAAACGAAGTATGGCTGCTGTCAAGATGAGATTACGCCTGCCGACGGACCTGATGGTAAAGGGTGCCCGGATAATGCAACTGACACGTGGCTTGATTTCGACGATGACTGCGACAATTCGACTTTTGGTTGCTGTCCTGATAATTTCACATTAGCAGTTGGACCCGATGGAGAAGGATGTGACAATGAGACTGCCACACTCGAGCCAGAGTTTGAGAATGTAACCATTAGTGATACTTCTGACTTTGACAATGTAACCATCTATGAATCCGAGTTTGGCAACGCAACTACTGAAGAACCACTTGAACTGGGGTCTGACAATGTAACTACTAGTGAGTATTCAGAGTAAGATTTTCAATTTGCTTAACAGAGGTCTATTAATACCTCTATTTTGATAGCTTCCCAGATTTTTCTTTAATTAAGTGACAATAGTTAATATTAAATGTACTTGTAAGCTAATGAGTCGGCATACATGTATGTGTAATGAGTAATGCAGGGACCCAATTTCAATCAGGACGTCTCTAAATTTAACAAGGTTTCAGAATAGAAAATGGAAAATAACAATAATATTGACCATGTTTCCTTTAAAAGATCTTACCACAACTGAAGAACCATTCTGCACCAACTCTGCATTCGGCTGTTGCCAAGACAACATCACGGAAGCCACAGGTCCAGACTATGAAGGATGCCCTCCTGCAGCATCGGAAGCTTCACCAGCAGAATGCAGAACTTCAGCCTTTGGATGCTGTCCAGATAAGCACACTCCAGCATCAGGTCCTAACTGGGAAGGCTGCACGCCATGTGCGGACACGCCGTTTGGTTGTTGTTACGATCGTATTACTCCTGCCAAGGCTAAATATTTTGAGGGTTGTGGATGTGAAACATTTCCATATGGCTGTTGCCCTGATGGAGTAAATTTTGCAAGAGGACCTGACCATCAAGGATGTGGTTGCCAAGCGTCTCCCTATGGCTGCTGCCCAGATGGTGTCACATATGCCACAGGACCTAGCCATGAGGGCTGTGGATGTGAGCGCTCTGAGCACGGTTGTTGTCCTGACCAAATCACACCCGCTCATGGACCAAGCAATGAGGGATGTCCCTGCAGCACTCTGGAACATGGATGTTGTCCAGACCAGCGAACCCCGGCAGAAGGACCCCATTATGCAGGTTGTGGCTGTGAAACGTGGTACTATGGTTGTTGCCCAGATGGTCGCACAGCTGCCAGGGGCCCTGACCATGCTGGCTGTGGTTGTGAGTCCTCCCACTATGGATGCTGTGATGATGGCCAAACTCCAGCCCAAGGTCCTAATGCAGAAGGCTGCGCACCGGTGAAACCAGCCAAATCTGGAGGTGAGCATTTAGGAAAATTGGGAAATTCCTTTATGATGCTAATCATACTGAAATGATACCATCAAAACAATTAGAGTTTTACTAATAACGTAGATCCTAAGGCAAGAAGTTGAAAGCTTTCAATCAATCCAAATAATCTACTTTTCGTATGAATAATTCACTACTAACATTGTATTTCTCGCCTAAAGTTGTATGTGGACTACCGAAAGAGCGTGGAGAGTGTCGCAATTTCACTGTCAAATGGTTCTTCGATATGGACTATGGTGGCTGTAGCCGTTTCTGGTATGGTGGCTGCGATGGCAATGAAAACCGATTTGACAGCCAAGAGGAATGCCACCAGACTTGTACTCTCCCTCAAGGAAAAGGTTAAGAGTAATTGAATTTCAAATCTGCAGTAAGAAACATGTCGTTTTGCATTATTTACATCCGTGATTTTCCCCACATAAGATGTGTGCCCATTGCCACGAGTGGTTGGACCCTGCGATGGCAAAGAAGAGGCTTGGCATTATGATGCAACAACTGAAAAGTGTACCCAATTTCATTATAGTGGTTGTCTCGGCAATAATAACCGCTTCCCAAATCAGGAGCAATGCGAAAAAACGTGTCACAAACCCAAGGACACCGGTAGTGGCCGCTGCTTGTTACAATTTCATTTTCAAGAACATTTACAAAGCTGGACCTGACCATTTTGACATTCAATTTGCAGGTACTGATATTTGTCTGCAGCCTAAGACGCAAGGGCCCTGTGACGATTATAAAATATTTTGGTACTTTGACCAAGAGGCCCAACAGTGCGGCCGATTTTACTATGGTGGCTGCGACGGCAATGATAACCGCTTTGATACTGAAGAGGCCTGTAGAAGTGCATGTACTGCAATAACGCCACCACCACCACGTAAGTCCTCAATAAAGGTTAAGGGCATTCTCAAGGATTAAAAACTATCTGTATAAACAGGATGTAGGGACGTTGATATGACACAGAAATTTGGGTCATTTCCTGAAGCAAATTTAAGCTATCAGCAGTTATCGGCAATATCTTTTTTACTTGTAACTTGTGTATTCTTAAAAGCTATATAGTAAACTGCGCATAATTGTGCAGAAAAAACAAACAACGGAAAGCATCAGTTATATACTTGAATGACTTGTAAAGATATGCCTTGAAAGAAATCAGTTCAAATACTATTTTTGGGCAAGAAGGCTCTCTTCTGATAAAACAGCATAAAAAACCAACTCCTCAGATATTGTACTAATATTCCAGTAACTTGTTATTTCAGCTCGAAGCAGTGTTTGTGAGTTAAGTTATGACCCTGGTGAATGCAATGATCGCGTGCAGCGATGGTTCTATGACATCCATGCTAGTGAGTGTCGGAACTTTACATACAGTGGCTGTGGTGGGAACGATAACAACTTTGGTACCTGGGAGGAATGCCAGCAAAACTGCATCCGTGATGCATCCGGGCCTCAGCCAACGGAACCGACCACCACACCCTTCTACATTGGTATGCTAAATTGAAACGGGAAGGTCTGATCAACCCAGCATCACATTCCATAACGCATCATTTAACCATTTTCATTTTCCAGAATTCTGCCTTCTTGACAAAGATGCTGGACCATGCACTGGCAGTATGGAAAAGTATTATTACGACAAAACAGATGGTGTGTGCAAACAGTTCCAATATGGTGGATGTCAGGGCAATGGAAACAGATTCTCATCTCCATCAGAATGTGAAAGGAATTGCTCATCTTCTCAAGGTATATGTACACGATAAATCTATAAGGAGTTATTGATCTTACTTTGATGATCAAGCATGTTGAAAACGAAATATTAATGCTGGAAATATTTTTATATGTTTTGTCAGATATGTGCAGTCTTCCCAAAGTACATGGGCCATGCAGTGGTGCCTTCCGGCAATGGTTCTACAGTGGTGAAACCAATGCCTGCGAGGAGTTCTCTTACGGAGGATGCCAGGGCAACGCTAATCGCTTCAACAGCCCAGAAGAGTGTGAATCCACATGCGTAGCACAACCTACAGTGGCGCCGACCGAAATCACAGGTAGGCACTATTCTTATGTTTTATCAATATATTTTAAAATAACCAGAATGTCAAAGCATATTGTTTCTATTTTTTTAAGACGTTTGTGCCATGCCAAGCAGCCCTGGAAGTTGCATGTCCACCGTTCCTAGCTGGTATTACGATGCTGGTCAGCGCAAGTGTTTGTCTTTCATCTTCAGCGGGTGTGAAGGCAATGCAAATAGGTTTGATTCGGAAGAAGCGTGCGAGCGATACTGCGGCAATTTCCGAGGCATAAGTAAATATGATGAGAGTTTTATTTCATCAAAATAAAAGCATCCAGATATTAAAGATACTAGATCAATACAATCAATATATTTCCAGATGCTTGCTTGGAGAGTCAAGACCCTGGACCTTGCATGAACAACATTGAAAAGTGGTATTACGATTCCTCAGAAAACATTTGCAAGGCGTTTAACTATGGTGGATGCCATGGTAATGCAAACAGGTTCTCATCAGATCGTGAATGTAGAGATATCTGTTTAGTCAATGGTCAACACAATGGTAAACAGTTAAATATGTCAAGATGAAATTATGAAATGTTTAGACAAAGATTCCGAATTCCATCCAGCCTTGTATTCGTTCGTTATAGGTCCCACTTTACCTGAACCCGCAAGCTTCTCGGGTAAGTCATAAAATTCAATCTCAATTATCTCAAATACTTGTAAGTGGAAGATAAAACAGTAATGAAGTGTTGCCTCCCATAACTCACTTTTACAGCAAAAATTAATTGAGCTTTCGTCATTGTAAGAACACCAAATGCACGTTGACAACTTAAAACACAAACACTATTGCATGCTAATCTAACATTCTTTTTCAACTCAACTAACCTCTCTAAATAATCAAAAAAAGATTTGTGCCGCCTGCCAGAAGATCGAGGACCATGCAACGAGTTGCATACTCGCTGGTTTTTCGATTTCTCAGCATCTAAGTGTAGTCAATTCACGTACGGCGGCTGTGGTGGCAATGCCAACCATTTCTACTCGGAAAATGAATGCCTTACTGCATGTATGTCACGGATACGTAAGTCACCATTCTTTCTAAACTCCACCAAGTACGTGGTTTCCTTGAAACTGATACTTTTCAAAATCTAACTGAGCTTCCAGTCCAAAATATGGTTACTAAACTACTGCATATGTACTGTAGATGAAAATAAATGAAGCACATTTGCGTAGCACAATGCAGAACTTTAAGCAGTAACTCACTAACTGCATACTAACGTCAAATGACACATGTTATACATACTGTAGTGTGCGCTGTGTTTAGTTGGGCTACTTTGGCATTACTTCGACTTGACCCTTATTAAATGAAGTCTGATTTTAGGTGTTTGTCCTGACCCTGTCGAATGTCCGCAAGACTGTCCATTTGGCACAGAGAGGCTCATGGATGGTCACACAAATTGCACAATTTGCCACTGTTTAGATCCATGTGCGGTAAGTAAAACATCTGAAACTCAGAACTGTCAAGAGTATTAAAACTAATTTGTTCCATGGTTCCTCGAGTGGTTGGGTAAGAGGAATCTGGAACTTATGAAGGCGAGACTTGTTTATTTCCGCAACCAATGTGGTGCGGAAATAAACGAGTCTTGCCTTCATAAGAGCATTAAAAAACTAAATTTAACTGACAGATAAAGCTTTTAAAAAGTATATAGTTCACATATACATATATACTCGGCAGTTTTTTTATCACCACGTGCCCTTCTATGATAATGCCGAAATTTTTCTCTATTATCGTGCATATGTTGTTTTAAAAAAGTAATACAACTAATAATACCCAACATTATATAACTAATAATAAAAACATTATTCTATCACTGCGTTCGTTTCCTTGGGCCCACCAGATCTATTGGCATCATCAATCTTACCATTTTCCTAGTTCATTAAACTTTTTTTTTGCCTTTTTTCGTCACATGTATAGACGGTGAATTGTGAAGAAGGTCTCCAATGCCTCGCTCATACAACAAACGGGCATCCAGAAGGCACTTGCGTTCCTGGATTGCCTGGTAATATTTTAAATAAATCTTTCACAACTTTCAACAAATACCACCATCAACGACAAGTTAGTACTCAGTATCAGAATTAAAAAAAAATTTTCTCCAGAGCCGCAGTGTCAATGTCCATCGTTGGAGACCTTTAGCGGTGCCACATGTGACCAACAGTGTCGACATGACGCAGATTGTATTGATGGAGATAAATGTTGCTACAATGGATGTGGATATTCATGCACAGAACCTACATGTAATTCTGAGTGTTATTAGGCAACAATCTCCCTTTCACATATTTTAGCCAATTATTCTTCTAATTCAACACTTACTTCTCTTTTTCAGGTGCACCAGGTTGGTAAATGCTAAATTACACTCAAAATCTTGTCCCAGAACCCTTGCGGAGTCACTGAAAAATTATCATTTAAAAATACTATTTGGCTAATAGTTGTAAATGCAGGGAAAAGAACTACTATTTTTTTTACCGAAAGTACTTGAATTTCAAGAAAACGAATGGGAGAAAACGTTTCTTGGGCGATTTCGAGTTACTGGGTAAATATTATTTAAATAATGCAAAAACAATTTTTCTTTACGATCTATCCCAATATCAGATCCAGTTCCTCCAACTCATTTGCCAGAACCACCAGTGGGTAAGTCTAAGTTGTTACTGCATCCTTAAAATGACTTATCTGATATTCCTACATGTAGTTCATGTAATCTGCTGTCCCATTTCAGTTGCTCCGCCACACATCGTTTCTGAAGAGCACGAAATCGCAACATCTTCCGGCACAGTTGCCACACTGCCTTGTACCGCTGAAGGCAATCCGCAGCCAGCAATCGATTGGCGTGGAATCGACGGTCATCCAGTTGATGTAACAAATGAGACTTCCAGATTTAGGTTGTTGGTGGACGGCTCCTTGCAGATTGATGGAGTACAAGCTACCGATTCTGGCAACTACGTGTGCATAGCCCGTAATCCAGGTGGCGAGGCTGAAAAAGCCATAAAGCTCATTGTGCAAGGTAGGCCTTGGATAAACTTAAAAATTTCTTTGCCTCCATATTCTGGAATGGGAACTTTTGCATGCTGGGCTGTAATCTTCTCCTTTCTGTCACTTAAATGATTTCAGAAAATTATTGTCACTGCCTATCAAGTACAGTGTACATGTGTATCAAGGGCAATGTTATTGCACTTGAATGAATGTGGAATGTTTCTAGAGACAAATTGTAGAAGAATCTAATTACTATAATACACATTAATCGGATGATAATTTTTTCATAACGTTGGGACAGAATTGACTACAAAGATAAACTGTATTATATGGTATTTCATCACAAAGCTGGCACTTAGTATTCAGCATTCTTTGGACCAAAAGTCAGAATAAGATTTTTAACATTTTTATGGATATACAAGTACATGCAAGAAAATGTGGTAATACTGCTAACCTGAGGTTTCATGTTAAAACATGAGCAGAGACAGAGAAAAAGCAAAGATAGAATAACGATGAGTTGCAGTACATCTTGAATGTTATCCAAAACTGAATGTAAAATGTTCTTGTCAACAAACATTCATCTTTCGTAATCACTGGAATACGAAGATATGCATGGTTACTACTAATTGGGTGTTCTTTTATCATCATTACCTTAGAATGTTTTCTCGTCTCTAGACCCTGTTCCTACTCCTGCACGCATTATTGGTGGTATCAAAGTTGTAGTAGCACCTGTTGACAAACCTTGCATGCTGGACTGTAATGCTCAAGGGTGGCCGCGACCATCTGTCACCTGGTGGCGCGAATCACTCATGTTGCCCCGCACGAGTGAACGCTATGAGCAGTATAACAACTACTCCTTGAAAATCCGGCAAATGCAAACGCGAGATATGGGTCCATACGAGTGCCGGGCATACAATGGCATTGGACAGGTGGCCGTGTGGGAGGTAACGGTATTCCTGGATGGTCCACCAGTTCTGGATCCAACAGATGCCAAGCTGAAATACTTTGGCAATGAAGCCGATCTTGATCAAAATGAGGCACAGAGGAGAGCAGTGAATACTAATGATAACACTAACCAAAACCGTGGAACAGAACAAAATGATCATGCTAACCATAACCAAGGAATGGAGCCTAATGAACATGCTAACCCAAGAACAGACCCTAATGATCGTAATAATCATAAACTGAGAATGGAACCTAATGATCATACTAACCATAACCAAGAAGAGAATACTAATTCCAATGATATTCCTAATCAACCACCTCCTTCCGATTCTCCTTCTTCTCCTCCTCCTCCTTCTTCTGTCTCGAATGGGCATGATGGGTTGCACGATGCTAATGGTGGTGGGCAATGGCCTCCGGTTCCGCGTGTACCCCCACAAGTTTCTAACGATAGAGGTAAGGCACGTGGAATAGTTTCACAATTACAGGGTACGAAAATTTCCATGCATAAATGATGGGATTATGTGCTATGTTAAGGAAGTTTTTAAATCGGAGTCAGAAGCTCAAACATGCTGTTAATCGCACATGCATAATCTGTTAATTTTACCAATAAAAAACTTTCAGAGCATTGTTCCGTGCATGTCTTTCACGACATTTGTGAAGCTAGCACATCTTTCATCATTAAAACGAAGTGTTAACAATATTCAATAATTAATTATGGTATAAATGCCGTTACACAGCAGTAACAAATTGAAGAAATTTTAAATATACAATTCGGATTAATTTCGCCATAATGCTTTATCCAACGAACAGAAAATTATATGATTTAAAAGCAAGAAGAAAAATTATCAAGTTAAATCAATACGCATATAGCAGATACAAACAAATTTCAACACCTCGTAGTTGTGAAACTGGCCACACTAATTACTACTAAAACACTAATTTTAATCACTAAAATACTAATAATTAGTACAAGATCTCCATCTTGAAGTGTGATGGCAACTGTGGGTCTAAGGCATGAAGCTGTTCACTAGCTAAACATCGCACAATTCTTATTTTAGAGAATGTTTCGGCTCAAATCACCACAAACAAGACCCTGTTTACTCCAGACAGCGAGATTCAACTTGACTGCTTGACGACAGGCAGCCAAAGGACCTTGTGGTACAAGGATGGCTCGCTGCTTCATACGGATGAACGAGTTCTTGTGTTTGGCAATGGAACGTTGCTTATCAAATCATCCCTGCCCATGGATTCTGGAATTTACCAGTGTGAGGCGGCAAATTATTACAACACAGCAACCTCAACACTTACCATCAAAGTGAATGGTGAGTGCACTTGTATGTTCTTTAGATTGGTATTACCTGTACATGTAATACCAATTCGGGACGAATCTGCGTTCAATCTTGATTCTCAATATTTTCCATTTTCTTTTCAGGAGTCAACATCCCGGACGCCTGCACGGATAATCCATACTTCGCCAACTGCCGGCTCATCGTGAAAGCTAAATACTGTAACAAACAATACTATGCCAAGTTCTGCTGTCGTTCGTGTGCCGTGGATGGCCAGCTGAGCCCGCAAGCCACCGCGGACATTGCTAATAACCTAGTCTAAGTGTGTAAGAAATTCATATTTGTAATTGAACGGGATGGCATTCTCGCGTTCAATGGTCTACTTTCCATTTTTATACCAGTATCTTCTATTGCATTTCATGTGTTCATGTATATGTGTTGGTTTATAAGATAGAAGGCTTTTGCAACCTGGGGAGCAGTGAGACCCCCGAAATACTGCATGATATTCTGAAGCATCACACGCACTTTGGCACATTGATTGTGCCTTTTAATATTTTTTATGCTCACGAGCATTCAAGTGTCCTTGATTTTTCTCACTAAAATGCATTAATTCAGCAATATAATACCAATTAAGACATGCTATATGCTGACTGAAGTTACTGCGATGAATTGAATTTAAATCTGTATTGGTTAAAAACTTTGTCGATTTTTTAAATAATTGCAGTTAAATCATCGAAACCAAATGCGAATTGCTCGATCCCAGGGACTATAATAAATGTCAGAATTAACAAACAGTATATTCCCTTCAGCTAAATTTCGCAATTTTCTATCAATTTTTATTGCGCTTGCATTCATAGTGACCGAATGAATTCTTGTAGATATTCTGCCATTACAGAAATTCCATGAGCCTAGCCGTCATCATGATAAAAAAACTAAAATCACTGCCTCTATGCTGCAACATCACCACGTTTTTTTAATTAATTTCAGACATGTTTGTACATTAGCGCATCATCCCTATTATAATAAACAGATCTGGAATTCAAGGCATGCTTGTTTGAGTTAATTGATGCCCGTAAAAACAAATAAATAGTTCAAAAGTATTTATGTTGAGCTCTTCTGCAGACAAGACAACGCGTGGATTTGTGATGGAAATAAAAGGAGAACAATAAAATTGAATCGGTCTTTTTACCTCAGCTTCGATGTGAGTAGGAACCAGCGGCATCATAGGCATACTGTTGACCCCCTCCGTGTCCACCTCCTGAATAACCTTGGCTATATTCACCCCGTCCTCGGCCACCTCTGCCTCCATGGCCACGATGGTCTCCACCCCTGCCACCTCCACCACCTGACCATCCTCCTTGAACTCTACCTCCACCACCCCAGTCGCCTCCACGACCCCCTCCTCGGCCGCCTCGACCTCCTCCTCCTCCTCCTCGTCCACCTCCTAAAACCAGACAGCAGCAATTTCAACAAATTGCTCCAACATATTTTGTACATCACCACTACTGTTTCTAAGTTTTCACATTAAAGGAATGACCTATTCTAATAACTTGCAAAATTTCAAGACATTTGATGAAATCATAATTTTCTACAGACACATGTGGCAGATGCATGGACCCACTATAATATGTCTTTGAGAGGCAATATATTGTGATTGACTACATTTGTAGGCCAATTTTCCAACCACTGGCGATCGAGGAAAACTAGTAATGATATAATGTTAATTTTTTCTGATGGAATTATCTTAATGATAATACCAAAGGACAGACCATTGGTACGAGCTACATTATCAAGTCAGAATTAATTACTTTAACCACATAAACGAATAAAAGTACATGTACTCGCGTTTACTTCCCTAAAGTCATCCAAAAACGAATATAATGACTGTCTTGAAAGGCTGGCAGTAATATTTCATATTGTAAATAAATTCTTGGTAAATTAACTAAAGAAAATTCAGGATGGTGGAGCTTACCAGGAGCATCTGTTCTTTTCTGCCAGCTGGGCATTTCTGGTGGTGGTCGCTGCTGCTCACTTGGCCTCCCGCCTCGGTCAGGCACCCTACCAATCATCACCTTGTTGATAGCGGAAGAAGTGTTTTTGCGAACGTTGGCATTACTCGTTTTCTCCAAAATTATCAGATCTGTGATATCCATGCAAGAAATTGTACTTAGTGAATTCATGAATAAAAGCAAAACTATAGTACATGTATATACAGTATGAACTGTACCTTCGCGAGCAGCAAGTAGATCGGCCAAACTGACACTGGGCTCGACGATGAGCTGGCGACGTTTTGCCCCAAAGGCTGCCACAACCTCGTTCTGTTTAGTCTGGAGCAAAAAAAAAACAACTTCGTATTACAGTGTATTCATTCAGGTTCTATTGATATTCCATAATTCTTTATTAAGAGAGTCCACTTCCTTGATTTTTGTCGGAAATAAATAACTTTCTCAAGTTACTTCCCGATACTTTAGGTGAGAGGAACTATTTGCCAAAAACTCACTTTTGCCTTTCCAGACCACTGGAATGACTGAATTGTGACATCTAATCGTTTCAGCAGTGTTTCTCTACGAAATCGGTATTCCTCCTTCATGTCAGCATGAATCCTCGTAAGCATATCCCACTGCTTTGGACTAAGGACACCGATGAATAAAGGTTTACTAATCACCTGGGGTGGCAGTTGGGCGAGATTCTCTTTTAACTAGACAGATATAAAACAGGTGGGTGTTAAGTTACATAATTAATTTCCGAACCTATCTGGGAGAGATTTTACCCTACCTTTCCTTCTACTTTAGTGAATAACTGCTGAGCTGTTATATTAGAGGGTGGTTTAGGGAAACCTAGGGCTATCAGCATAGTTTTCAAATCATTTGCAGTAGAGCTTTCAGACTAACAGAAAGGAATTTCAATATAAAGGTCAACAATTTTTAAACCAACATTTAATAATTAAATCAAAAATGACTAGTTACCAATTCCACAGCCATGCCTGTTGGAACATCTGGTTCGTGAGCAGCCAATATGCGGGAAGTTTCCAATTCAACGCCTAAATAAACTAAATTAACAGAGCGTGCACTAATTAAAATTCAGTTTAGAAATTCCATTAGAAAATCAATGCAGCTTTGATTAATGAGAAAACAATTAAGGATGAATTCCTAAAACATTATTTGAATTGTTTCTCATTAACTAAAGTAGTTTACAGATAATGGTTAAAAACAAATACATGTACTGCAAAATGAAACATGTAATTATTGGAAGGACTATAAGCAAACAATTACAAATTAATGATTTTAACTTCATTGTTTCAAAACGAGATGGGTAAAAATTCTGGAGAAATTCCTTTAATTGAATTAAGAAGACTAAAAGCAGCCTATGCTAAAAAAACAAGACTGAGAACAAGGGATATGCAAGCCGAAGCTACAATCAAAGCAACACCTTCTAGAGCTGGCCAATAAGGAAATTAGCTATAAGTGAACCATTTTTATGATTTCAAATGACCCTTTTTTTGTTAATGTTGGTAATTTTAATTTCCATTTTTATAGAATCTATTCCAGCTCTTATATACTAGAATTGACTTTGCTCAGACAGTTTTTTTTTTTTTTTTACAAAACAAATGTCTCAATTTCAGGTTAATGTCTACTGGATTAGAAGTATTTGTTGTTCCATTTTTCATCAGTAAATTTTATCAATACAGGTATTGATTTCAGGGTTGACTTAATTAAGCACCAATAGTGTCCCATCAAATATCACAGTTGAGGAGAGACAGGCAAAACATGAGTTTTAAAATACATCGGCTAAGCACATTTGCGATTCTACGTCCATGAGAAATATTTACCCCCACCCTAATATGTTCCTGTGAAAGGCATCCAAATGAATGAAAACAGGACCTAATAAGAAGTCCTTGTGTGACATTATCAAATAGGATGGAAAGCTGAGGTTTAGCCATGTCTTCCAAGGCTCTCAACAGAAAAAGAGCTTTCTCCAAGTTCCACTAAATGAAACAAAATGATAAAGCCAAAAAAAATGCTTCACCTGTGAATTTAAAACATCAACAATTTAAGAAAATCTTTAAGATTCATCAAGCTTATGGAGCATTTGGGTACTATTAGCCCTCTCAACTCATTCCATTCTGTATTTTGAACATAAACACAAAATTCCTCAAAAGCCACATGAAATTGGCACATTTCAATGAAGAGGCTTTTCTTTCAACTGCATTCAATGTTATGCTAAAAATTAGTTACTTTTTATTTACAAATAATACTATAAATAAATAATAACATCATTGAATATCTATTAACTATGGGCTTTTGTGCGTGTGTGAGGTGTAAGAAGCGTAGGCTACCAAAAGAATGATAATATAATTAGTAGCGTAATGTCCTACCTAGGAGTAGTAGTCTGCTCTCGGTTGAATTTAGTCTTTGACTAATGTTACCTTCCATGAGTGAACTATGAGGACAATCTATAAAAATATAAGACTAGTTTAGGAGGAAAGTATTGAAGACTGACCTTGGATAAGCTAGTCATAGGACTATATAGTCTGTTTCTGTCAACACATTTCACATTTCTAAATTGCACCAAAAATCTGATAATGCAAGATAACAAATTTTGGGATTTTTACTAATTCGGTATGCAGTTTATTTGGAATGCGACACTACAACATCACTGCTACTGACCAGCACTTTTATGTAGTTTAAATCAAACATTGGTGGTGAATAATGGGATTTTGATTAATCCAGTAAAATACAATATATTTTATACCAAACACTTCTTATGTTTTCATTAAAAACGGAACAATTCTCCTCAACTCAAATTATCTGTGATTCAAAAATGGAAGTATACATTAATGATCGACTTACTCAATTCTTTCAGAAAGCTGCTAACCTCAAGCAAAAATGAACTCGAATCATCAGCATCTAGAATTCAACCCCCATAATGAAAAATTACAAAAATTAACAAGAAACCCTTGAGTTTTACATAATTAACTTTGACAATATGCAACTAAAAGAGCACAATATAACTGTTACATCATTCATACTTGTTATTGCATTAACACTGTCTTCCAATTTGTTGAGGGCTCTCAGTTCTTTGCTTAACCACTCGACGAGTTGCGTATATAAAATTGATTTGGGACCTTCCTCGATGGATTTCTTCAATGCATTTTGTTCTAGCAATGGACCAGAGTATCTGAAGCAGAACATAATAACAGACTTAATCTACAGTATATTGAAAACATTAACAACCGTTTTGTTTTACCACGCTGCATGCCCATTTTGGGATTCTGATCAAAATACATGTAGAAAAATGAGTTTCATTTATTAGCATCTTCTTCATGTAGTCTGCGCTGAGGACTGTTAAATGTATATTCGCTACCCTAATAACCTCACTTTGGGCTTTTCAATCTTCTATTATTACCATAGCATGACTTTGGGGATGATTTATTGTACATGTAATATCACAGTAAATAACAGGTAATATTGCACTGCATGTACACCCCTTCCGGCAGCGGCGTTTAGAAACGTCCATAGGTGACATATGTTCCTCTAAAACGATTTCGTTTCCTTATAGCTTACCCTAAATTATCCAGAATATCCAGGACATCTTCTTCCATTTTTATGTAGGAAACGCAGCAGGAAAGAAATGCACTATTGCAACTAATCAAAGGCCACGCGCATGAGATCAAAGCACATGCTCTAACAATGGCCGCAAGGAACGCGTCAGGTTCCAAAAGTCTGCCGGAGAAAAAAGTACTTTATCGTCTGCTTAGAAAGGTATTTACGACGACGTATGACGTCACATAGGGACTAAAGCAGCTAAAACAAAGAACATGTTCCAATATCCCTAGACAACGGGGATTTTCCTATGATTCAAACCGAGCTGCAACATTGTCGAGGGGAAGATGCAACATCTAAAACATTACAACATTATTCCACATATAACACGCTTTGAATTGAACGATGTTAAACGCAATTTAAAATTGAAATATTTGAGTTCCGCTTCATAATTACCCGTTTCGATCGTGAATAAATAATCGGTCCGATTTTCGTCTAATCTTCAAATCCTAGCTCAACCCCACAGCCGTGCTGCTCCAGATCCTAGACCCTCGTTCTGCAATAATCCTAATAATATAGTGACGTAATAAGACCACGTGAGTGCTATCTGGCGCTCACGTCGCGGTGGTCAATGTTACG
>JAQGAO010001070.1:0-26847 GCA_034697705.1 Ommatoiulus sabulosus | reverse complement strand
CAACAGGTGCGCGCGAACCAATGAGCGCGCAGTGGGCGTTCCTCCTTGGAGACCGAACCATCGGCGTTAGCCAAAAAAGGGGGGGGAACCAAGGAAAGAAATTTTTGTTTTCCCGGACAGATCCGTTATACCACCAACGCTATCA
Organism: Ommatoiulus sabulosus; assembly: GCA_034697705.1. Classification (NCBI taxonomy): domain Eukaryota; kingdom Metazoa; phylum Arthropoda; class Diplopoda; order Julida; family Julidae; genus Ommatoiulus; species Ommatoiulus sabulosus. The sequence continues at coordinate 26,702 of JAQGAO010001070.1, read as the reverse complement.
ACAAATGTGTATATAGTACAGTACATGCAGGGTAAACAAAAAAAAGTAATTATATAACTTTTCCAAATGCTTAGGATAAATTTAAAAACTTGAATCATGTGATATACATGATGATAGGATGTGTCATTGAGTGGCTTCGTATGGTAGTCGATTTGGATAGTCAGCCATTAATTGCCAAGACAGTCCCTTTAACAATTGGCTTGTCACCAAGCGCGACACATCCAGAATCTGAAATACTTTTTGAGGATAAATCCACTAGGTCTTCAGCAATTATTATTGCAGGGGACAGGACAAAGAACTTGGAGATAATTATGTCACGGATGCATGTCTAAGAAGAACCAGGCAACTTGAGGATTTTCTTGGAGCACTGGCAAATATAGGGTGGGCGTTGTTTTGAAAATAAAAAGCACATCCTTCAGCATATAAACCAATTAAGTTAACACGAAACGAAATTAACCTTGTCCACCCCCGTTCCTATCTGCCTCAGCATGTGTGAAATGATGCATAAGATATTCTGCACCGGTCGAATTTATATTCATAAGTCTGGGCAAACCCTTAAATCAAACTATATTTTATGGAGCTTAACGATACGTTATTCGCAACGCAAATCGAAACTCTCACCGTTGAACCAATTATTTCGCGAAGGATCGGGCGAAAATTCGGGCTAATTCGATGGAGAGTAAACCCTGAATGCGAAATGAGGCATATATGTATGGATAATATGTTTAACCTTTGTAACAGTGTGCATGAATTTCCGATGACTTTAACTTGTACATGACACGTATTCATAAGTGGTCGCACCTAACTGCGATAGAAGCAGCCCATGAGATCTTATCATATGTATAGAGATCTCATAACAAGGGATTTTACTGCGTGATAAGCTGCCCGATTGAAGATAAGTTGGGCGATCGAAAACTCACCACAAAAAGCACCACACAATACGTCTTGTCCAACGTCAAGATAAAAATGTGTAAAAATACCTGTCGTATAAACATGCATTAACACATACAGTTAGAGAGATGTGCACACATTTGGGGGCAAAATAAACAATAGTCAGCGCCAAGCAGATGGCAAAGTCTTGTTCCCATGCGCCATATTTTGCTTATTTATTATATGTATAAATGTCTCATTTTTTTAACTCAAGAGTTACATGAACTCATTTTTGAAAAATCGCTGTACGAGATGCAAATTCATTATCGCCATTGTTTTTTTCGATCGTATACATATCACTTTATAATTCTAGAAGAAACAATTTTCTCACTTAAAACAGTGCATTGGTTTCCATTATTGACCAATAAATATACTTTAATAGCGAAATAAAATGGCCCCCATATCTTTTGCAGGCTAGTATGGCGTGATGTTCTCAAACATTTAAGATACATATTGTAACAATTTATATGTATTAAAACAATTATATGGATTCGCCATGAACTCCCCCCCCCCCACACCTTCCTTCCTTGTGGGGGCCATGCATGTAATAAACTTCGAAACAATGTTTCTGGTATAACCTAGGAATTAGATATAAATGATAATGTGTGTTAAATCTGTGCTTTCCGGTATATCAGTATTAATATTTTTTCTTCACGTAATCGTAAATGCGCTTTGAAAACAAGCTAAAGAAGTCTGATTTTAAACAGAAAAAGTATTGCTGCGACCAATTTAAACTCACAAAATTTAACTTATATACAGTAAGTCAATATATTTTTTTGTCAAACTATTAACGTTATTAAATATTGCATATGGTATAATCTGAGCTGATGGTCTCTTTTACGGACCACATAAATCACTTTAGTTCTCTTGCCGGGATTGGTTGAGTTGGTTTTGGAACATGTCAAAAATTATTAATTTGAATAAACCAAATTTACATTGCAAAATTAATATACGTATTTGTTCAGCATCCTATTATTAATTTCTCACAACCTTGTGATTTGATGCACAAGTATAACTTGGAAAAATTAATTCTGTCGCAAATACTGTAGCATCGATATGGGCAAAATAGGCAAGAAATGCTAAATGAAATACTAACATCGTCTGGTTTGAAGTTGCTTCGCTCAGTCATACGTCTTTGTCTGGGCCCCCTTTGCAAAAGTAACTTTAGATACTTTATGTGGCTGAAAATTCGTCCCCTCTTTTTAAAACTAAAATATAAAAGCGCACAACTGCGTAAAAAACGCAACATCAAACAAATAGTCGCATTTCGAACGTTCTTCAAACTGGATTTTTTTGTACTTTTCCTCTCACTCCCACTTCTGGCTACTATAACGCACTTGTTTGCTCTTGCCGAGCATTTCAGGAATTGTGTGATGTACTTTTATGAAGATCGCCTTCCATCCCATAGTGTAGCACAACTTTACAACCTACATCGGAGAGTCATCTAAGTCAACAAAAAAAAAAAACCTCGACGAGACCAACAAGGTAGAAATAATAAAAAAAGAACAATAAAAAATACCTGCCACTAAGACAAATTCTGGATGTTTATCCGCACGATGCGGTGCAAGCTGCTAAAAAGTAAAGCACTGAATCACTTTAACGAACAATGGAATTCACGTGTAAACGTTGCGAATAAGTGTCTCTGCCACAAAAAATGTTCCTCCACCCTTCTTCCAATACCATGTTATGTTGGTTAGGATGAGCTTTGGGAGTATGGTAATCGTGCTCCAATACCGTAGTTGGATTTATCTCGAGGAATTTTAGAGAGCCACTTATTAACTTCAAGATGGTGAATTTACAGCGTATACATTGTATAGCTTAGATGTATAACTCGTGTAATCGCACTTACGAAAAGATCAGATGGTTTAGGACACCTAATTATATACTTTCATAGCGTACAAATTCGGGGATTTTCCTCATCAAATTTTATAACCGGATTAGTTTCCAAGTACGAAACTTAATTCCACTTTAAGCGTTTTATAAGCGCCGTGATTAAAGCTTATACATTTAAACACGCTCAATTCTTAAAATCGTATTATGTTCAGACCATGAAGATATAGGATTATCGTTGGTGGTAGATCGTTGTTATACACTGTAGCTAGACCTAATCGATGTGTGTGTATGCCAACTATAATAAGATGATTATTGTTGTAATGCTCTAAAGTATGGTTCAGTAGGGAACATGCCTTGTAGAATATCTGAAAAACGATATAGGCTGCCATCCGCTATGGATTCGATTCAGTTTTGAAACTAAAGTAACTGTGATGCACCCAATGCATGTTTTAGAATCTCAGGGTAAGAATACGTAGAATGCTTAGCCGAGCCGAGCTTACAACAAGCGCTGATAAGCACGGAAGACTTAGGGTACGTTCATAACAAAACTTTTTCCATTCGCAAGCGACACCGGTAGCTTGCGACTGGAAAAACTTTTGTTATGAACGTACCCAAAAGGGGCCACGAAAGAAAGGGGGGGGGGGAGAAAGACTTAGCGGTGGCGCTGTTCTCCAGTAGTCATGACGCGTTTGACGTCGAGCAGCCATCAAGATGGCGATTTTCTTTTTTTTTTCTTTCGTGGCCCCTCTTGACTTCCGTATACATGTATACTTATCAGTGCTTGTTGTAAGTTCGGCCCGCCTAAGCATTCAACGTATTCTTACCCTCAAGCTGCACTACATGCAGGCAGTGGCGGATGCGGATGCTTGCAGTAGATTTAAGAAAGTTTCATATTTAGCCAAACAAAAAAGTGTTGATACAGTGATACAAAAATGTAAAGCTTTAGTACCGACCATACATATGCGTGCATCAAAGCAAGTTTCGATCCATAATTATTGGTGAACTTGCAGGTCGCCTTAATGGGCGACCATGCACACTACAGTGAACTTTTTCCACCGAATGATAGTTAAGTAGTCACGATGAGTGATGAACCCTTGATTACAAACTGCGTGTATATAGTTAAAGGCATATTTTACACTGCATATGTTCAAGGTGATTGATAAATCGGTAATCGAACTCGTCTGAACTTCCCACAACAATAAAAATGGCAAATCGATATAGCTAAGGTATAGCCGCAGCAGTTTTTCCAGAATAGTTTTCCGATATCATGGTCAGTAATTTATTGCATATGACGTCAAATGGAGCATATGGACGTCCCCTTCGGAGTTGAAACTTACGTGCGTAACATGCAGTTCTACAGTTAACTTCAATAGGCTCAATTACTGCAATTGACTTTTTTCAAAATAAATCAGTTTTCTCTATTTCAATTTCCTCGACAATCATCTGTTTTCCATGCATGATCTAATTGGGGGAACCCTGATGTATCAAGTTAACAACAGATTCAGAAGTCGATGTAGAAAGGAATAAATCGGATTTATCACTGGTTCACTGACTGACATCTTCGTTGCAGCAACAAAGCTCGCGTTACAGCAAAGGCACGGCGCATGCGCCTACCTCGATCCACGCAGATGCCCGCAGCACCTCCCATTTTCAATCATTCGAATCGGCGCAAAAAAAGCAACCTAATTAAAATTAAATATACGACACAAAGCTCGCATTTAAATTATTTCATTTGGGAAGTGCTTTTGTTTGGCATGCATGGGTTCATTGTTGGCACATTCCTGCTGAGCCATGTGCTGCTGAACGCCACGCGAGGAGCCGGCGGCTCTCGGGGGCAACACCTGCGAGAGCCATGGCAGCGGGCGCAGCTTGAGTTACCGACGTGGGTTATGGTTTTCTCGGAGCTATAAAATGTGCTGATCAAATCGTTTTGCATATTAAGCGAGCCGAGGGAAAAAAAAGCAGCTGCATCACTTCGGTCCATTTTTGAAAAGTTCGACACTGGACGGTGAACTCACTTTACCTAATGCATGAGGCCATTAATGATTTTTTTTTTTTTTAGAAAAGCTTTCTCGCATAATAGGACTGTAACGATGATTTTGATAAATTATGCAACGAGTCATGAAGCCAGTTAACTTAGCCAGACCTCCCCCCTCCTTCGCTAACCATCTCCAGACTGACATTTATAACCGCCGATTTATTGAATTCCAACATGGTATACTCATTAACGTGCAACACGGGGGCTACCACGGAATTCTCTCGCAACTTCGCTGACTTCCTCGACGTTTATTTTGGTATAACAATGTCTACCGTTGTTAAGACAGCTTGTAAACCAACAAAAAATCGCGCATGGATAATGTTGTGGCAGACTTTCATGCCAAAAACGTATAAGGTCGTGAATGCGCGAAACAATGCATCGAAATTGGTTGTGTTCGGCCTCCAATAAATCAAAAACCTATTGTTAGGTCAATTACATCAACGGCCCAACACTCAGCGTGCAATTAATGAAGTAACGTTTTCGAGGTGCTGCATATATACTCGTTCGCATCAGTATTACATAATTCCAACAAACGTTTGAATAGACGGTATTATCAGAATGGGTCATCTCCGGCAAGATTTGTAGCGCACGCACGATGCGTAATATATTTGTGAACATCAATTTTGCGAAATTCAACGCTTTTCACCGGATGCACTGAAGGTGCATGCCGATCGCTCTATATTTAAACAGTCCATGCATTCCGCAGACGCGTGACTTAATAGATTTACTTATACGGATTGTATATATTAGTGATACTCAGACAACGCCTTGCGAATCGCATTTTGGCAATCGTGAAATCTCGTGTGTAAAAGGAATATTGGATCGGATTAATAACAGCGATAACCTTGAGTGATTTTTTTCAATATCTTTTCCATTTACAAAGATCTTTGGAAAGGGTTCAATGCATTGTACCTTATTTGTGTATTTGGGGTTCTTCGAATTACCTAAAAGGTTCTCCTGGTGTAGCAAGGGAAAGAACCTCAAAAGGTTCTATTTGGTATACCATTTTTTTTAGAGTAAATTACACGCGGGTTTGAATACATTTGGAATAAACTATATTTAGAAAATATATGTTAATTTATCCGATCTGCACATTTTTACGATTTGGCTTTGCAAAGATTTGTAAACCTTTTTGGCTCTGTCATTTCTAAAAGTACGCCGATTTTAAATTCCAGTTAATTCCACCTGCGTCATTACCAAACTGGGCATCTGTAATAAATCGAAGTATCTGCTTAGCAATTATCATGATGTTTTAATTTTTGTTATATAAATCAAAGTGATATTGCTTCAAATGAAAGTATACGAGTAACGGAGTTCGGGCTTGAGGGTAACCATGCAGTGAGCAAGACTTGCATCTCAATATTCCAAAAGTTTTGCTTAAAATGATTCAAACTTTGATATTCTTCTGACCACAACAGTTAAAATAATCCAATTTTCAACGTTTCCTGATTTTTCTGAACCCCCTACAAGCACCGGTATAATAAAGGCTGACATTTGTGGATCTCCACAATTCCAAATTTCATGGAACAACCAACGGTAGGTTAAAAAGTAAAAACAGCAGGCCACTGCGAATGTCCAAAAATACCGGTTTAACCATTAGTTTCCAATTATTTGAGGCCAATTACAATCAAGTTGTCGTTTAGAACCATACCCAGCATCTAAATGGTTATTTATGACTCGGTTCAAGCGAGCGAGCCAACGTTTAAGTCCTCATAAGTTAGATGGCCCAAAGACAGTGAACATCTCCGGTTTCCCTCATAAGAACGTTTGGAGGACATAAAAACGAAACGATGTTGGAAATCGCAACTAGTGACAGAATATTACTTTTTCTAACTAATTGAAAATTGTCATTGGCCCCTCATGAGGTCCATTTTGATTCCATTTCAATTCCGTACACGATGACACGGCAGCATTTATGTTCTCCCCAGGACACCGAAGAGTACAGAACAGAAGTTGGGATTTTACCTACATTTGAGTATTTATGGGGCACAAAACCTCACAATAAATCACTCGCCGAAATACGGATCATAAAACCGGTAGCTAATTATAAGGCTGCATGGTCCAATTTGAATGCAGTATGTGGACTTTTCAGATCACCTGCCATTTAATGATTGCTAAAGATTTGGGAGAAGCGCTGTATTCAGAACGAAACCCCATCAAGAACATGTAGCAATTACGTTTCTGGTGGCATTGTGTTTGCATTTGCTGCATGTTTTGTGAACTACAGTTTCAATCTGTTAGAGATGGTCCTGTTGATTCAACACCACATTCCCCATGGCATGTCTGTAATGCTATTCCACATGTATATGTAGCGAATCGCGCAAAATCATGTTGCTCGCATGATGCAAGAAACTAATATGCCGTAAACGCTTTTTCTGAATGCCATGTTTATATTAGCCATACCATATCAAAACCGATTTGTCAAAACAAACTTTATCAACGGAATATGTACATCATTCAAGCTGGATTATTCGAAATTTCATTATAAGGATACGATATAACAGACGGTGACCTATTGCTCAAACTTAAGAAAACAAACGGAAACTTGTTTAAAATATCAAAATTAGGTATTTACAGTAAATGTATACGCTGCATCCATGTGCTGCAGTATATGTTAACCTATAGACAACCTGTTGAAAATCCTATACGTAATAATAATTTGAATAGATTAAAATTCAAAATTTAATTCGTGCGCATGTTCACCATTTTTTATTAAATTACTAAATGTGTTTACTTAATTCCGCTGGAGTCACAACGATAACCCCTTCGTCCACTAAAGAGTAATTGGAAAAGACGCTTCCAAGAAAATCTGACTTTTCGGAATTTGACATTTAAAGCAGCAAGCAGATGTTGTCCGTATTGTTCAAAAGCAATTAACCTTAGGAGAATTAATTTGACAAGTAAGCGTGCCCTTAAAACGCAAATCCTCGACAATGCAGGATATTAAACAACCTCGTACATAAGACAGAAGAGATTCGCAATAAATTTAGCGAAATGTATGCTCGCACGCGCCTATCAAAATTTACCCATTATGCACCAGGTGCATGGCTGTATTATTACCGAACTTTACAGTTTTCGAGAAATGAGCGAATTCTCTGCTCAAATGTATAGCCAGTGGAGTTTGGCGATAAAATTAAAAAAAAAAAAAAAAAAAAAAAAAAAAAAAAAAAAAAAAAAAAAAACGGGTTGTCACGGACCCGACTGTGCCGTAAGGTTTGGTTTGTGAATACCTGTACTTTTGGACGGAATACCTGGTAAGAGGGTCGCTCCCAGTATACGAAATATCAGTATGGCGACTCCGCTCCGTTTTACCTAGCCATGAGCTCGCAGCGCCCCACGGTGACAGTGACTTAGACATCCTTTAAATAATGTATACAATATACTCGTATTGCATCGGTTCGTATCGCACCGCTCATGTAATTCTTTGACTATCACTATCGATAGACTGATTGCTATATTCTGAGCCAATGGGCACTATTGGGCTTCCCTGTGGGTATGTCTGAAATGTGTCATTTTTACCCTCGCGCGGTCCAAAAGGAAGAGGGCGAAGTGGGTTATAGTGACCAACCTGGGGGACGCGGCCCACCGTCCTATATACACTATGGTAGGTCATTTATCCCCATATGATAATTCCCCTTGGAGTTATAGGGCTTTTAATTGTCTACACTTTTTCGTGACGCGAAATTTCTGGGAAAGTACCGAATTTATAAGATGTATTCACGTCAAAATTAACATTGTGGCAACATGGTGAATCCATAGCGCCTCCAACTCGATCTCATCTCACTTCTGACTTCTACTGCTTGCTGAAATACCAGATCAGCTGGCAAATACCAATCTTCTATAGTTACGGTACACTGTAGCTAACATGCATCGTCATGTCTCGTACACGTAAAGTACATCATAAAGTAAGTTCGATTATCAGTCCCAAAAACAGTTGAAAATGCAGTTCGTTGCTAGTTTTCGTACTTTTATTAGAATACGGCCCCATAGAAACAGGCGAAGAAACATGACCTAGTATTACAATAGATAAAAGTGAGAAAATGAAAAGCGAGAGAATTGCTTGCAATTATGTCATCAAACGTGCCCAGTCATCATCACCCGAGCTCCATATCACGCAATTAACTTTGGCTCGCGCCAGGACGATGTCCACGTTGGTCCCCCACGGTCGCACGGTGCCAACAAAGGCCCGGACAGAGTATTATCATTACGATAGCATCTCCCTGGGATGGCAATCTTAATTAATGCAATTGTCCTAAGGTAACAAACTAAGTTGTAGCCATTGTTATCTGGACGGATCCAATGGTAACATCTGCCCTTGCGCGCGCGGGGATCACCGAGGTGTGGCCGCCCACACACCGCGTGGCTATTTTTTGCCACTTTTGAGACACATTCCTTGATGGGTGGCAGATGACACCGGAGGTGAAGGCGCACCATATTTCTCTCGCTGTCTCTTCTGGTTAAACTGGCCCCGAACAGAGACAGATGGCACGGAATACCAAAGTGGGCTATGGTATCCGTCCGTCTCCCCCCCCCCCCCTCCACGTTGCGAGAAGTGCCAGCAACGATCTAGCCTGAAACGTCATTTGGCCACGGTTCTAAGACAATGCACGGTGCGCCCATTTAACCAAATTTGCTGTTTCATGCACGCACGCACCGTTCCAATCAGAAAGTCATCGAATCATCGTTAACGAGAACTGACGCGCCGTGTGGCTCGCCACCCACAAATTCGCATCAAGGGACACTTAGCCACACAATGACCTCCCAGAATCCCAATACTATTACCGCCTCATCCAGTAAGGCCCATGAAGAATAAGTATAGAGTAGTTCTGAAGGTGCGGTTTTGGTACGTTTTACAATATCAGACAAACGCAAACAAAACTGCTGTTCAAATTCATGAAACTGACCGGAAATATGAATAATTCAGATTCAGATGATAATTACTAGCTGTTACGTGTATATTCATGATGTTGTTCTTAGAAACCTTTTTTAGAATTATACGACCTATTCATTAGCATACATATATAGGCACTATTTAGAAGAAGAATCCGATAAGTATTCTTATTAAAGCATCACTGCAAACTGTGTTGTAATGGCTGGACTTGATACAGTTTTGGTCTTTGAACTGGAAATCCTGTGTTTTAATTCATTCCATTGGAGAAATATGCTTGTCGGTACACTCTTATGGCTCCTGCGAAAAAGTCACGTGATACCGGCTGCTATTCGTAATTCAACATAAGGTCCATTGACCAATGCAGATATCCTGACGATTCCCTGCAGGTAATTTTTTGAAGTAGATCATGATCACGTGTGTATATATATGCTTAAGGTCCAAATTGCACTAACAACTTCTAAATTGTCATATGCATGAGGCCTACATATATTTCGAACGAATTCATTTGAAATTGTATAAAGTGCAATATTAATGAACGCTTTCAGGCGCGGCTCAAGTTTATCGCGCGTTCCAGAAATATAAATATAGAACAGGAAACTGAAAATAAATCAGATCAAATCTAACTGACAGAATGCCCATACACATTTGTACCTATAATTTTGCCGAGCTTGGTTCATTCAACTTCCACGTTCCCTGCCCGATGTCTAATAAAACAAAACAAACGCCGTGGTAATAGAAAAACGGGTTTCTGAACAAAGTCTATCCCCGTCCAGATACATCGAAAAGACACCAGAGGTCACTACTCGACAGCGAGTTGCACCGCACCGGCCAAATTCGGGGAGGTAAAAAATACAGAGCGTCCTATAATCACGGCAATGGGTTGTTCGTGCACATCAACTAGATGCATCAACGCTATTTTAAGTGAAAAGTTGCGTATAGCGTTTCGAAGATATACCGGGTTCGTCTTCGAAACCTTCGCATGGCGGAGAGACGAAGCATTAACATTTTTGAGTTTTTGCATGCCGTCTCATAAATTGGAATTTTTCCTTTCTCTTAAACGAGTCTGGAGGAGCACGTAGAATCTTAATACGGGTAGAGCACATTGCGAGCATTTTTTCGGATGCTAAGACTAACGCTCATCTCCGAGAAAGTGCGTACAAATTTCTCGAACTTCGACTTCACCGACCCGACCTAAAAGATGGTTTGCGGGGCGGCAACGAGCCCACACCGCTATGCACATGGTATGGCACCATCGTGCATTCTGTCAAATAAAGCACATTACGATGCGCACGCGATGCCACTTCGCAATGAAATCTATTGAAGTCCGTAAATCTCGAAATCGTGGACACATTTTGCGGGGGTAGGGCACGCACAAAGGGGGCACTGTCCTGCTGAAAAATATTGCCATTTCAATGACCTTTTTCTTCCGTGCACTACCTATAATTTCAATTAAGCCGCGTGCCGCACGGAACACGGACCATTAAGAGGCAAAAATCAACAAATGGGGTTTTTTTTTCTCAGGAAGTTCCTGGTAAAAAGGCCAAACAAATGCGTCACCAAAATAATGCTGGCCAGTTTTAATAGTGTCCAAATGGATTTAAATCAAAATAATCGTATAGTCTGAAAACGAAGATCCTTCAGCCTAAATACTAAAGTCAATACACTGTCAAAAATTTCGAAATTAGCTCTTGGTCAAAATGTGATTATTTATGAAAATATTATTTCTCGACTGTTTTTTCCGACAAACATGTCTTCCGCAATTAGGGTATTCTGTTTCGCCTCATTCGATCTCCGATTTCAACTAAATAAGAAAACTATCGAAATTTGAGATTAAATAGTGTGTCGCGATTTAGCACAAACAACGCCATAATGGTATTTCTGGATATTGAAGGGAATGTGCTATAATCTGCTTAAGATTAGTAATTGATGCAAGATGCATTAAACTCCAACGAGTCTTTTGTGTAATTTGTTAAAAAACTGCATATTTGCAATATGGTGAAGTAGCCATCCATGGCCACCACAAAAAAAGCATTGAAAACTTCCTAACCAGGTTGGACCCCTGGCAGCTCAAATTAATTGACGGTAAATTAAATTACCTCGCAGAAGGTAGAAATGAGTTGAGAATTGGCAACCGCGAACGGACAAATTACGCGCTTGTAATTAATCAATGAATTGCGCTAATTAATTTTTTTTCCTATTCAGCATCCCAATTACCTCACACCTGTGATTTTCTAATGCACGCTGGAGTTTTTCTTCCAACCAGGGCAATTAGAGCGACGTTCCGAAGAGGAGCAGAGGAAGTTTCTGCCAGCAGAAGAAAAAAGCTCAAACGTGCCATATCCGAATTCCCACCATTAAAATCCTAACCCGGTTCTTCTCCACCTGTTGATCTCTCGCTCGTTAATCGGCTCGGTTTTCACACAGTTCGTTAAACGATTTCCGGACATAGGAGATGCACGTTGGAAGTCTACGACTCCGTACGTAGCAAATTGGGGCTTTCCACACGTTTGACTGGCAGCTACGGTATTGCCAAGCGTGAAATAACTATTTAATGGAAGTTACCACTAACAAAAAAAGCAAGGGCTTTGCAGCCGAAATGCATTTAAAGCCCATCGAGCTTATCCTTTGCCTCCCCCCATCATCATTATCTAGCTAGATAATACAGTTCTCCCGCACAATTAAATCTAAATACAGGTTTATTTTCGTAAACTATAATGGTCAACGATGTATTAAAGGTAACCTTACAAGTTGTATATGGGGTAAACAAGTTTCAGCAAATTAATGAAACATCAAACAGATAAAAAATGTTGATACATGTAATGTATATCGCACTCTGTGGCTATAAATAATGACACTTTAGTGCCCCATCTGCTAATTCCATATCAAGCACGGAATTCCGAGGTAATTTACATTGCAAAGATACACGTATTAAAAGTTCAAGATGCAGCCATATATGCACAGATATTAAACCATATGAAGTTTAAATATGGTTGTAAAATTAAATACAAGGTTAATTAGCACGAACTCTTTTCAACGTTTGTCAACACTGAGTATAACGCAAACGTTAAAACGTTCGGGACATTTTGTGAGCTATACATACTCATAAATGTGAACTGCAAAGTAAAATAAGTCAAAATAATGTTGATTAGCCATTCCCCTGATTTTTGATTCCATCAAGGACAAGAAAATGATTACGGATCTCAGACGTAAGGCATAGACTGTGAATTTTAAAATTATGCAAAATTCTAAGAAAGGTTAGAAAGTGTATATGTACAGTATATCACGTGCATGTACAGTATAAGAACGCATGAATGTGACGTTATATTGTACAAAATAAATTGTTCGTGGAGGAACTGAAAACTGGGTTGTGATGACCTCCCATTTAAATAAATTAGAAAGATTTGTCTCCTGCAAAACATTCTCGAAGACAGGGATAGGGATTTCTACCATGACATTAATTCAATTCAACGACCACAAAATCAGCCTCGATACTTTCAATATAAACAATAAAGCTTAAATGTATTAACCATCTTGCTGCTGCCTGTTGGACAATCCAAGAAATACGAAAAACAATGATATATAATAGCAAAAGACGTTATACATTATCTCCAATCGAAATTAAGCGAATAAACAAATGTTAATGAAGTTTTCATTAAATTAAATTAAATTTTCAACTTCAATGACTATTCCCTGACCTTTCCAGTTTCTAAAATAAATTTCCCCTGACCGCCGATAGCCACTTAAAAAGCAAAAAAAAAAAAGAAAAAAGAACATACAGTAAGTCAATGTAAAGATTACTATATTAATTACTTATTATACACCTGTATACAGGAGATGAAACAAAAATGTAAGGAAACAGCAAATTCAGATCAGATTTATTTCAAATTTAAATTCCATCATTTATTTTATCTGTTTGATTTTATATGCCTCTATAATGACTTCGCCTTTTCTTATTCCCCTGCCAATTTAAGGCTTCCCAGGTCTGGGGCAACTCTGATTCATTATGAAACACACTCATGGAAAACCTTCCACAGACGCATATGTCACTTTTGCTCATTAAAAGTCATACAGGGTTATTACAAAAGAATCATGGGTTTTAAAATGCAACAAATTGGAAAGTATTACAGATACAATAGTAAATGAGGCATGAAGAGATAGTGAAAATATTCAAGTTTTTAATCATACCATCACACATGTTCAATGTGAGATCCTCGCGTGACATGACACAGGTTGTCCAGTTCGGCCCATACACGCTGAAGTGTGTCCCTATTAATGCTATTCGAGCACTAGTGCACACAAAATGCTTTCTGCTGCATAGTCGCCATTTTGGACTTTTCCCCCTTTCTTTTTGTGTTTACTATTTTATCTGTAATACTTACCAAAATATATTTATTACATAAGAATCAGTACATTGTAATGCATCAACAAAGTTTTGAACAATGTAATCGTATCGATAGATATACTTGAGTTACGCGGCATGTATATAACATCGAGCGATATTGAAATAGTACCAAATTCTGCAGCAGGTATAGTGTACATGTACCTTTTAATTTCCATTCGCCGATAGGAAACTCCCCGTAGGGCTTTAGGGGAGTATACGCGCATGTTTTTAATGGTAACATATTTATATTTACTTCAATTTGGAGCAATTTAAAAGTTCGCACGCAGCCATCAAAAGTGGCAAGAAAACAACGCCAGGGCCCCTGGAGGCAAGACCAGAATGTAGACGCGTTTTAATAAACGGGGCAATTTCTGGCCATGCACGATATACGTCACGCTTTCTATTAGCAGCTTCAGTCCTTATGACAAGGCGGCCATGAGGCATTTTCCACTAGATTTGGCCGGATTACCATTATTATTCGTATTATCATCATTTCCTTCCAATCAAGGTTAGCGTGATTACGTACATGAATCTCGCAGAAATTACGGCTGAATTGAATAGCCGCAAACGGCGAGAAAAGGTCGTGACTGGCGTCCACTTTGCCAACTAATACGGTATCTCACCACGGCGCAACATGCTCACTCAAGTTCTCGTGAGAGTTAGCACGAACTAATAATCAACTGGTGTGCATGTGCGGGGAGAATTCATTTCTCGTAATTAGATCACCGGCGATATTATACATGTACGCCTGTCAGAAATCAAAAGGGGATAAACAACAGGGGCAGAGTTCACGTCATCATTGGGGTTACGACCGACGCAGGAATGCATCAAAAATACATGTAGTGACGCGATGCAGACAACATTATACCTTTATACCGGCATGTTTAAAAACGAAGGGGGTGACATTTGCCAATGGCGCCATCTTTGCCATTGCTTATGGCTATATCATCTTGACAAGACAGGGTGACAAAGACACCCATTGCAACCATGAGTATGGTTACAATGGGAAATAAATTAATATTGAAATAGTGTCTTCTTACAAACTTCATATGCAGGCATAGCACTGCATTGAGCAATTTAGAATAAATATGGATAAGTTATATGTAGGTTAAGTTGGCCACTATACAGCAGCGAATATAATGACATGTTTGCTCGTAACTTTTCAAAAGTGCCAAATTGAGTTCCTACAACGTTCAAATACGTGTATACATGTATAAACGTACTTGGTACCATATACTGTACATGTAGGTCCCCTTCATTAGTACATACTTTCATTTTTATTATCGTATGGAAGTATTGCAAAGTTCACTAATATACTTTGACTGCTTCTGTGGTATTTATTAAATTATGATTTTCTTGCCAACACAACCGGCAGGTCGTTACCGAGTAAAGAACTGGCATAGGCACAAAATCATTTAAGAACAATAACGGCGTGTTAATGCTCACAACAATGTTCACGTGATGCAATTTAGGATACTCTTAAACAACAATGAGGTGCACCAGCGGCTCCTAAAGGTCATGATACACACACCAAAAACTGCGTTCAGTTTCAACCGCATTACTATTTTGCAGCACCAGGAAAAACGTTTATTAGCAGTTTCACTTTTATTCGGTAACCTACTTTGCACAACAAATAAGCGAGATCATCGCAGTTGAAGGGCAAATGATGAAATCGCCAGCCAGGTGGCGGTGCTAGGAAACGTTTGCTATATAGGTATGGCGAGGAACCAAAAATAGCAATGGGATCACGCATTCACGAATCCTAAGTCGTGATCAGGGCAAAGACTGACAAACGCGCCTTGTTATTTATGAACGTAAAATGTTTTTTACCAACATATTGCGGGAAAAAAAATCAAATTCAGGTGAAATCAAAAGTGAAGCATGATAGGCATTTTCAAGACACCGGGCCCAGATCGAGGATTGGTTGTTTGCACGTACAGATACCGGATGGTGCATCCGAATATAGATGGTAAACAGGAGCAACAAGTAAATAAAAAAACAACTTTTCAAGAAATGCGTGCATTTGGACAACCAGGATGCCCAGGGCTGAAAACACTTAACCGCAAGTCAACTTATGAAAGCGTAGCACCAGTAATGTATGCGGTGGATATTTCCAAATAAAACCCAATATGCAAATGCGATAAGGTATAAAAAGGCAGCCTGCGCCCGAAGAGTAAAACAGCGATGATGAATTTAACTTGATTGATGCGCGACCTTTATATAGCTGCATGCATGGCTTGGTAAACTGAGCATGACTTTAATTGAGCGCAGATACTGAAACACCAGGTAAAGTAATCAGGAAGGTGGGTCTACAGTATATATTTAAATGTGAAGGTATGACAAGTTCCATAGAATATGTCAAAAGGCCTGATTCAGAGGGAGAAAGCAGTTGGCCAATATTAATCTGAGTATTAATGCAACATGCTATTTCTTACAAATTCTATATATGCATGTAAGAGTTCATAACCCTCTTAAAGAAACTGAAGTTTGTCACTACGTTTTTCATACGAATTCTTAACTCTGCATAACTTTAAAGAAGCATTATGGCGATAAATCTTACAAGTTCATAGATTTATATCTCTCGAGAAAATTACTATAATTATGGAAGTTATTGTTTGGGTTTGAGGAAAAGTAGGAAATTAAAAACAGGCTACGTCGACTTTAGATATACAGTGTGCAATAATTTTTAATTATCTTAATGATCTTGAAATATTGCAAGAAGTAACCTCAGGTTGTACATCGGTATGACATCCATACAATAAGGATGCGACATCAAGTACTTTAACTCTCGCAAAGTGTAAAGTAACCATGCAAACACGTTTGAGTTCACGAACTAAGGGAACTCATTCGTCGAACAAGAAATGGCGATTGATTCAGTTCTCAACTAATATCATCCATCATGCATTCGTTGCACGCATCGGGTGAGAGCGCCACGGCCATCTTTGTTATCATTGATGCGAGCGAGTCCTTGTACAGTTTGGCAGTCACGTAGTAGGTTTTCCGTGACCGAGACCACGTGCCTGGTTGACACGGCACGCCTCTACTCTTTCACAAGAACGGCTTGTAGAAATCAACGCAGAGCGTATCATCGATGAACCGGATCTTTGAATGGAAATGATGCGGCATGATGTCATTTGCTGCTCACACCTTACAAATCTAAGTCTTTGATATTTCAGCAAACCAAATAAAAGCTGCCTATTAAAATCTCACGAGTACAGATGTCATGGCAAATCGCAGCACGTTTTCACTATTGCGGGTATCGTTACCTATAGCTCGACCTATTGACAAGGAGACTCGACGTGACAAGCCTAATCAACACTTCAAAGTGTGCTTATATACCCCATGCCTGCAATGTTAAACTTTAGAATTCAACTCCAGCTGCTCTTCTCCTTTTCTTCAAATTTAAAGAAATTTCAAATTTTTCACTGATCTTTTTCAAAATGCCTTTTGAATGTATGCCCTCATAATTTTAAAAGCAAGTTTTTATTGGTGATCATCACTGGCAAATCGCTGCCACATGTTCTAACAAACCGATTGGCACAATATGTGCCAAAATGTGACTTTGTGGTTGTGTTGCTTGTTTTGAATGTAAAACTTTGTTTAGTTTTGCATTCAACACAAGATGTCACGTGATAATGGCTGGATGACAAATTCTGCATAAAGGCCTTTCTTCACACCTCCTCCGTGTCATTTTATATCAAAATAGGTAACTCCCTCCCTCCCTTCCGTATGAGCTAGCACGTGATTAATGAACCGTCCATATGAACGAATTTGAAAAGTAAATGTAGGAATCTACATGCATACTTGACTAGTTAGGTTCAATTTGTTGGTGAAAAAGTAAATGTATCGTGTCTTGTCGTTGGCTTAAACAATATTTTCATGGGGAAATTCTCTCATTTGCGGGTGGCCTTATGTGCATAACAAGTCTATATTTTTCCAAGCAAGAACTTCATGTGCAACATTTTACCATAGCATATTTGAAAGAGTTTTTTACTAGATCTTTGCCGATGGAATGGTATATACTACGAAAGTGGTTAAACATTGACGAAACCTGCCAAAGGTGGTCATCTGCTCACCGTGGAGGCCACCCGCAAACATATATGTATATGAAGTATACTGTAGCCTACATCTGAGGTCAAAACATGCAAATGCAGAAAACTTCCATTATGCATGTATACAATTGTACAGTAGGCCATCACGCCAGAAATGTTAAATGCACGTTGCTCGTACATATGTACTTCAAGCCGGGTGTTTTTAAAAGCTCTGACAAATCAGATTGTTCCACCCATGTGTAACGATGCATTCGTTTGACTTGCACTCGTAAAATGAGATTATGCGCACTGTTAGGATTTTCGCATGGGAAAATACCCTAAAAACGAAAGGAAAATATAAAAAACTCGTTTTCTACAAATCATGCTTCCAAGTGCATCCGCCAATTGGTGATATACCAGAGTATACAGGTATATATCCCTAGAACACGTATTTCAATACGTAAAACATCACGTCCACAGTAATGTCACAACAAAATGTTGGAATAATGGAACATACATGTACATGCAAACGCATGAAACCGCAATCTGCGTGAAGTCCGGCACATGGATTCTGGTTCAGTGTGGCACAAGTTCAGTTTGGAAACCCATCGACAACAAACTATTGGTTGTTGCAAGTGCGTCTGTGCGATAACTGCTGAGCAATTCGCAAAGGATGAGTTCGTATAGTAATCAATTTCCGCTGGTGGTGCCATCGTTTGTCTCATACTGACAAATAGCAAGTTCTACAGGATGATCGTGCTATTTGTATATTTCGATCGACCGGCAAGCAGACATTATTCTTAGAAGCACGGTTCCGCAAGTTGTTGCATTACCAGGCGATACGTTTCACACATTTACGCAAAACATTTATCTTTTGAGCATTCAATTACAATTAGCTGCTATTTACACCCCAAACAAAAACGGTTTTGCTTGTCAATCATTAATACGCACTATGGGAAGAATTAAGTTACGGTTATCCAGAAAAGAAACTCGCATGCCATGGAGGCAAAAAATTACAAATTAATGCCAATATGCAAAGCGATACTACTCTCGCATTTCAGAAGGGCATGAGCAAGTGCATGTATATCTTTTGAACCTATTTTTATAATACAAAAATCGCAATGCTTTGTTTCATATTTTGAGGAAGGAGGTTTTGGTTTTCCTTACAAAACACAAATCAACCGGGTTTCACCTTAATAGGCCAGTTGTCATTTTTTTGCGTCATCATCGTGTATCACTCATTCAGTTGACGCGATACTAAAGTGATAGCATCTTAAGACATATACGTGTATAGAGTTCATTCGTCTAAGTATCAAGAATGCCAAATTCGCCTCGACGAGCACATTTTTGTGAGAAAACGGGCGAATTTTTAAATAAAACATGTTAAACTTTTCATAATGGATCTCCATCATTCAACGAGGCTTAATAATGAGATTTACACGGTCGTTCCATGACCATTATCAGCTAGTTAAGGTTAACCCCCTTCCAAACCTCTTAATGCCGTAATGATCGAAGGCATCGTGCCATACCTGTACCTGCCCGTGAGAAACTCCTAGCATTATTAATAGTTGGAAAAAGTGCAGTTTTTTCCCCAATGCCACCCCATGCATCATTAACAATGCTTTAGTTCCCAGGCCCTTGCATTTTATCAGGTCAGTCGTGTTCACTCTCCCCCCTTTCACTTTTTTTCCCCTACTTAATTCGCCATAGCGAGCCAGCATGCTCGGGTATCGGTAAGGTACAATTTCCGAATTTAACTCGACGCTTCTATCGTTTTTTGATTGATACTGATAGAAAATGATTAAAAGGCAACGTTTCGATCTTGCGACGCCCCCAAAACCTCAAAACGGTACGTATCATTAGCGCCGACTGGATACAATATGGAGCATTGTGCGTTTCTTGAAACTTATTTAAAATGATGAATGGCTAGCCCACCGAGGGAGTAATTTATTATTCCGCGAAAGTTCCATGCTAATTTTAAAATTTAATTTTTATTTTTTTTAAAACAGAAATTAGGCATATAAGAAACTTACAAATACTCGCGCATATTTCAAGTCTTAAAAATTGCGAGATAAATTGCAATTACGCATGCCACGATCATACTGCCCACGATGGAACATCGATGCATTGTAATTGCCTATTATAGCCCCTGGGTGTTATCTGAAGGAAATAAATGGCAAGTTATGATGAATGCATTTTGCAACCATTAAAATTTGAATTTATCGTTTTTGCATCTTTGTATTAAACAGCCGATTGGAATTTAGGCGCAAACTGTTGCCCGTAATGCTACAGTGGCGTGAGCATGGTCGAAACAGGTGTGAAAGGTCTATGAAACGTCCATGAAGGACGTCACTCTTGAAAGCGCGTTCAATTGTGTGGCGATCTTTAAATATATGAATACCAAAAGCATACATGTACATGTACAACATGTAAAGATTTTCCCTCATACGGTTAGGATATTTCCCGTTAGATTTAAAAATGTTGTGAACGTCATTAAATATGACAATCGATGGAATTGTTTTCCTGATGAATTTGTTTATTTTGAATGAAAAATGTGAAAAAAAAAATTCGTCATATGAGAGTGAGGTTAAAATACGAATTAGAATTTTGAAGAGAATGTCAAGTTGCAAATAAGTTGTAATTGTGTATATTATGCACATTATAACAGGTACCGGGGTAGCTAAAAAAATTCGTTGAAACATCTCGGGTCCGTATCACAAAACACCGAAAAAGATTTCAGAAATGCAAAATAAAATTTACATAGACAATACTCGTTGTTCCGGAAGCAAAAACAGAAAACACCAAAGACGATATTAAAAAAAAAAAAAAAAAAAAAAAAAAAAAAAAAAAAAAAAAAAAACTTCAATCCGCCTCTAGCATTTTTATTGAGAATATAAAACAGTATTACTGCCGTACCCACATTTTTTGCTCACAATTTTCAATGCGAGCTGCTAAGACATATTTTCGACCAAATAAACTGTATTTTAATGGTACAAGTCAAGCATAGAAGGCTAAAGAGGTCTCATAATGACTTTCGTCTAATTTGCATTTTGTTTTTTTTCGATTTACCTTCAAAAGGTGACACCCTTCTCACACTCAAGATTCGTAACTTTCAGGTTTACACGGAGATAAATTGGTGGATGCCGGCAGTTTGTCATCGGAATTTCGGCCGCGAATTATTAATAAGCCGTAAATTAGTAAAAATCCTTGTATGGGCTCCCCCGCGAATGCATTCCCAGCAAGCGCCTAATCCAGTTCAAGTCGTGATCCCACTTGCTAGAAAGTCAATAGCTCACCACGGCACGCAAGCATTAATCAAGAGCCCAACCGAATATAATGCCAGATATTGCATGCATGACCGCCATCTGATAACGAATGATTTATGACGGCCGTGCGCCTGATCAGGAAAACGAATGCCAGATCGAGTGTGTGTTAACATGGACACTATCGGCCCATCTTGTGTTTGCAAACGCAAATAAAACATTATTATAATTAATTGCCGTTTATCTCCATCGTGAAGCGCGCTCTTAGTAAGCAAAGTCCCGACCAGAAAGGTGCGCGGTAAATATACACTGTCTCGCAAAAAAAAAAAAAACGATGTCCCACGCCCACCCTAATTGGTTGAAAAAAAAACTACCAGGTGAAAAACTATACCGCATAAAACAGTTAACGGAGATGAACCGAAGATGGCCCAAGCCGACTCGTGATAACCACATGGGCATGCGCGCCAAAATCTAGTCACTGAATAAAGGATAATCCAAATGTTGAACATTTCATGCATCTCCAAGTTTTTCTCCATCAGATTTGGAAATAATTACAGATGTGGATTGACCGAATTTGGAGGTTTCATCCTTCTCCTCTGAAGTTGGACAGACGATGTTGAATTTTTGAATGTTTTCCAAAATTGAAGTTACGAACACATTCTAGGATACCTTTTTACATTCAAACTACACTGTACATATTAATAACAATTTTTATATTTGTTTTCCAATCAAAATTGAAACCTTTGATCGGTGAAATTGAAGTTGTGGATGGAATCTTATTGTTATCGTTGGTTGGTTGTGATTTTTTAACGTTGGCCTATTTCTGCACAAGAGGGTTAAACACAAACGCTGCAGGGGCTGTGCCAAATGTAGCCCAGCAGACGTTCCTTGCCAAAGTCAGGAAAAACATTGCTTTTTAAAAGCAAAAGAATTTAAGTGGCAAAACCAAAATAGATAACGATGCATGCTCAGTAGTGTAAGAGATGATCAGGCTATACGTAATTAAGACTAAAACAGATAAGAGATTTTGACTCACCAAGGCAAAGAGGTCGCATTGTAGCCCAAGTCTATCGAGAGCTGGCAGACTGTTGTCTTGAATTGCAGGTAAAAAGCCTTGCAATGTCTCTGATGTGTACTGACAACGGTAATAGCCAATATTTCCAGGATTTATCTAAAAGATTTTAAACCCACAATCAAGAGTTTGTCCTAAATGCTACACTTGGTACATGTAAATGTTTCAAATAAAAAAAAAGATTTTCAATTACTGCATGCATTTTGTAGAAAATAAAGCTGAGTCAGAAAAAAAAGTATCATTTCTATTAAGATATATTTCTCAAAAATAAAAACAAGCATTTGGAATGCTCCATTTTAGATATACAAAGGATGTGCATGTATACCTTGATCCACTCATTAGCCTGCACATCTTCAATAACGATTTCGGAAGATTTAGTATCCAAAAGAATTGATTTCGTTTTCTTTGCACCAATGCCAACCTTGATGGGAACAGCCCAAATGGATGAGTCGCCTATAAAAATACAAGTATTATAATTCTCAGACTGAATAAAGATTTCCATTGTTGGAAATTTCTTGTGATTAACACAATTTAAAACCATGCACAACAAAATACAGAAATGCATACCATCACAGTTTCCATCAGCGACATATCTCTCTTGAGTAAGGGATACAGTTTTTGTACTGCCCTCACCTAGTATATTAACCTAAGTAGATACATGAAAGTCACCTCTTTTGCTAATTTTAAATTATAATAAATATACTGCAAGCTAATGCATACTGACTTTTATCACAGGATAACCCATCTGTTGAGTCCAAGTACACATTACAGCACGAATGGGTTTATTAGTAGCAGCCTCTAGTGCATCCCACAAGTCTTCAGTGAATGCATTGCCATACTTGTGCTTGGTAAGATAAGCATTCATGCCCTTTCGAAAATCCTAAAATAATGCATTTTCAAGAGTTTAAAAATCTATTTAAAAAAAATGGCAAAATTGTGACAAATGTAAGAATCTTACCGCATCACCAATATAATCATGCAGCATACGAATAACACAAGATCCTTTATTGTAGGAAATGCTATCAAATATCTGGTCAACTTCAGAAGGATGACCGACAGGAACCTGCCAAAAAAAATTTAAATGTATATGCACATATTTGACACATTACACAACAAAATTTGAACCTGAATTTTTTTACCCTTACATGGAATTATTTTACAGGCATTTTATTTAAGGTTGAAATATTTTTTTGTATTTGACATAAAATTTACAAAAATATATATATATATAAATATGGTAAAAAAGTTTGATGAACAGATGTGTCCTTAAATAGTCCATTCAAAAATGCTAAAACTAGAGCACCCAATTGTTTTGTCAATTATAAATTACAATGTATAATATGAACTACTAGGATTTGTTGCATTTGAAAGAAAAACATCTGCAGGGAACTTTCTCACTATATTTTGCAATTAGCAGCTTACAATTTTGGGTTCATGATAGCATTATGTTTTTTTTTATAAATATAGTTACCTCAATGGGATGACTGTTCTTTAATGCATCAAGCTCCAATGCCTCAATGAATACGTCAGATACAAACTGAGTCCAGATTTTATACTCCGGGAAAATATAATCAACACAAAGAAACTCAATCCATGAGGCAAAGCCTTCGTTCAACCATAAATGGGTCCACCATTCCTAGAAATAACAGTTTGAAGTATAAATGAAGAGGGGTGCTACATGCATTTTGTTTGATATTCCAAATATTCAAAGAAAATGTGAAATAATAGCAATGCTCACCATGGTCACTATATTGCCAAACCACATATGAGCTAATTCATGCCCTGTAAAAGAAATGCAACTTGTGTCAAATTTCTACATTCTTATTTATAAAAATAATATTGATATTCACAGCTATAAAAAATGTAAGAGTATCAAATACTAGGTTAAAAACAGAACTTAGGTAACAAATAAATGAAATAAGCATTCTGTAATTCTGAATTCATCATGAAACTCAAAACTGTAAAGCAAAAGTTACACAGGTTCAGCCAGGATTGCACCTACAGTTTCCAAACTTACCAACAAATAAAGCAACGGTTTGCTTAACGTTTGTAGAGGAATTCTGAGTATCAACAAGAAGACAGTTCTCCAAAAAGGTTATGAGCCCCCAGTTTTCCATGGCTCCAATCGCCAATTCAGTGACTGCTATGAGGTCAAGCTTGGGCAAGGGATATTCCACCTGGAAATACTCCCTATAATATGGCATGACTTTGGTGGCAACATGGAGTGCAAAATCGCCCTGCTCAGCTTTGCCCACGGGGGTGTAAACTCTCACTGGTAGACCATCAGTTGTTACACCTTCCACAAACTCGTATTCACCAATAACAAAGGCCAGTAAATACGTCGACATGATAGGCGTTGTTGCAAATTTCACTTCTTTTAACTTTTCATTGGATTGGTTGATCTTTTCACTTACAACATTCTAGGAGAATATAAACAGGAATTGAAATCAATTTCTGTCAGTAATTGAAATAGTCCCACAAAACTTGTAAAAACAAATTATTTGCTCAAATCAAATGGATGTCATGGAAAATATTTTTTCAGGTGTGCGTTTCTTGAAGCAAAGCTTATTTCGACAAAGTGACTTTACCAAAAGAATGCAACGCACACTAAAACTCGACAAACATATAACTGCAAGAAATACACACTTTTGGAAAATTCAATGTAGTAGTCCATGCAAAATGTAAATCAGCAGATTAGGAAAAATACTGGGGGAACAGTCCTTTCTAGTTTTTAACTTAGCAAGATTTACACACTGAAAAATTCCGGTGTGCCAACCTCAACATTATGATACAATAATTTAATGAGAAATAACTACCATATTTGAGAGCGTAACCAGGTCTTTCGGAGAAACTAATGTAACATCAAAAGTGGCTTTCAGAGCTGGTTCATCCCAACAGGGAAAGGCATAACGGGCAGCTGTTGACTGTAAAAACGAAAATGCAAAAATTACAATACTAAAAAGTGGCTTGATAAAGAAATTATCATTTTATTAAATTACCATCAAAATTAAGTACGTGCCACTGATAAAAAATTATACTGCAGCATAAGAAACAATAGAAATTCAATAGTTTTGCCAACTCAATATCGCGTGAACAGGAAACCCCAACGACAAATTAGCTTTTATTTGACAATCATTACAATTTATTTTTAAAATAGCTAGGAGTTAAATACTCATAGTTCTTAGAAGAACCACAAACTTCTTGCTACACAAGATAAATTAGACTGTATTTACAACGTTTCAATCTACCTCAAATTGAGTGGCAGCTCCATATCGTGTCTCACCACTAGGAGTCAAGTATTTGGTACGATAGAACCCTTTCATCTTGTCATTGAGCATGCCTGAAAATTTTATGGTTAGCCGTCCAGGTCCAACAGGAAGATCAGAGGCAAACTTTAAGGTGGCAGTCTCATTTTCCTCAGACAATTCAGTTGACGTACAAGGCACATCTGTTAAAAAAAGAAGACTAAGTTTAGCTTTAAAATGAAGAAAACCATGCATGCTAGCAGGACATGATAGTAGAAATCGCCCGAGTAATCATTATAATGCAATTATTAACAACACCTATGTGAAATTCTTAATTTGCTTGAAATTTCAGTTTCGCAATTTTCCAGACTTCGACCGAGCTGCCAATGCCCAGTTTAACCCATTTGGACCATGGTGAGCATAAAGCCGGTGCCAGAACGATGCTACGAACACATTCCAACGTTCCAACATAGCATCGTTTGGCTGGAATTCGAACCTGCGAGATTCGACTGTCAAGCGTCCAACATTGGTGTTGGAAGATCTTCCGCCTGCTGTCGGTATTTTAGACCAGAGTCAAAGGACGTCTCGGACATTGGAGCAAGCCATTCGTTTGTGTTGGACGCACGGCTACACGTCGACTCAGGTATAGTTATCAATTCATGACTTTGTTTATCCCTAATGAAAATTTTTACTTGCCTCAAACGTCTAGTCAAATGTTTGGACAAAAAGAAATACCACACCATGTAGCAGAACACTTGCCTCAAATCAACTGTGTATAGCCGGCGCCAGACGATGCGTCCAAACTGGACTCAAACGTTTGACCCCACGTTTGTCAAATGATATTCCACAGTTGACTTGAAGCGAGTGTTCTGCTTCACGGTGTGGTATCTTTTTTGTCCAAACATCTGATCCAACGTTTGAGGCAAATAAAAATGTATGGCAATTTTCATTGTAGCCGTGCCTGATTCGTGTAGCCGTGCGTCCAACACAAGCGAATGGCTTGCTCCAATGTTCGACA
>JAQGAO010001069.1:0-26850 GCA_034697705.1 Ommatoiulus sabulosus | reverse complement strand
CGCAATACCACTAAGCGACACTCTTTTAAGGCCACCTTAAAAAGCTGGCTTTAAAGCTCTTTATGAACGTACCCTATGACGTCAGTTTCCTTCCGTAAATAACTTGCTCAGAATAGGATCGCTTTCTATTCTGGAAATATATCTGGAAATTTGTTTTCGAACGAGATTTTTACCAACACACGGGGAAATATCAAGTAATAATATATCTGGAAAGAAGTTTCGGGATATAATTGGCCTCGTGAATGACCAGCTTTACATTGACCAATTTTCTCAAGAAATGAAAGATTTTTTTTCTTCTCCATCGCGTGTTCGGGTGAATTTTCTCAAGACTAGCGCATCTTGTCATTCTTAAAAAAAAGTGAAAACCACTGGCTTAGAAACAATTATAAGTTTAATATTAAAATAGCCTTTGGAATAATTAGAACAGGAACACATATTTTTACATTAATTCTTGGGGAAAAATTCATATATTCAATATACAATTAACATTTAGATTAATAACCCGTTTTCTGGTCCGTTAACCTGGGGTACATGCTTCGGATTCTATATCATCCTAGCTCATGGTTGTCGCCAGGTCGCTTAAAAAGTAGCTGCCATTAGAATCCTCCTGTGAATGGTCAACACGGGGTCTTCCGGATTCCTGTCGCGTATCAACTTCTTCACCTCGTTCTTCAGATCCTCATGTAGCTCGACCGGTAGTCTTTCAAAGTAAGGTACCATGAATGTACCGGCTGCGAATTGCATCATGGTGTCGGCGTTGTCCATCATCACTGGGTAAACCCTCTCGTAGACGGTAATGTCCTTGCCACCATGACTGTGTAGGATTCTGGCGTACTTCTCGATATCCAACACAGGACTGCTGTTCTTCCACCCTTGGAGAGCACGTTTGAAGTGCATACTGTCCGCAAGTGCCCGAAGGTCATGGTACACTGGGAACGATGCAATTGCCGCCATCTGCAGTACCAGCTGGCCACCAACGGCGACGGAGGCGATGAGCTTGGGAAAGAAGACCGGGTGATCATCGATCCAGTGAATAACTAAGCTGGAGAAGACCAGGTCCCACTTGTCCTTCTGCTCCACGACCTCTTCGACGGATCTCATTTCGAAGCGCAACTTCTTCGTTTCGAATTGACGCGCTTCTCGGAGCATTTCTGGTGACGAGTCAATGCCCAACACATCAGCATTGGGCAGGCTATTGGCCAATAGATGGGTGAATTCCCCGGGGCCGCAACCTAGATCGACAATCCTAAGGTTAGGCTTCTTTGTCACCAATGCCATTAGATCCTTGAATGGGGGTAGGAACACTGCTGACCGGAACTTGTTGTAGAGGATCGGATTCCACATGGTGCACGGAATATGTTCGCAAGTATTGTAAGAACTTCGATATCTAGTATTCGGAATATGATTGATGATGCGGTTCTAGGTGGCATTTATAATTACTGTGCTATTTATATTGAAAATCTAAAACAGTTCAAGGTAACGATGCAACGTGTTTATTTTATCTAGTGCAATCAAACATGTGAGCAAGAACAAGAATTGACTGGTTAAAGGTGTAGCCATATAACCGAGATTATATACTAGTAGCATATTTCGAATGAATAGTAAGTATTCATGAGAAATATGCGATATAATCAAGGTTTTAAAAAAATGGGAGCAAGAACAAGAATCAAAGTTCTACAAAAATGTGAGCAAGAACAAGAATCAAGGTTCATAAGCCTTGTTCAGAAAATATGTGCAAATCCGTTTGCACGCGTGGATTAACGATTGCCAAAGATGCCGTTAATAAGGCTTCTGTACGTCGTAGTACCTCAGATGTACGTCTTTTAATACTTTATGGAAGTTTGTTTAGTGGAGGTACTCTAACAAAAAATTTGCAAAAAATCCTTGAATGCAAGTAGATTTTGCATACTACATGTACATACAATTTACAGTACATGACTTCAGGTGTGCTAAAATGTGATTCGCAAAGTACTGTCTGAGTACCCCTATATATTGTAAAAGGATTTTGAATATCTTAAGAAAAAATGCTTCTGCTCAAAGGCTGGGAGCAGAGTGAAGCCTATAGGTAGCTATAGCCATCCGCCGAACACTAGCGCCAACCAGCGGGCCAACAATGCGGCATGCGTTTTAAATGAGGTTGCACGAACCGCGGTCACACCTTAGCCGAGCCAGTCTGAACGCTAACAAGTTTATAAGAATATTTGGAACATTCTTATTTGGAAATCGGGAAGCAGGCTTGTAATACACAGAGTGGCACACGGATCACTATTGGGCAAAAGTGGAGCCATCGATGGAATGCCGCCTATGTACAGTAATAACGTGTCCTTCACTCATCATAAGATGCTAATGCGCATGTGCAACTACAGTGCAAGGTTTAACGCGGCATGTTTGACCTTGTACAACGCATGCAGTGGCGCCACCAAGCACACTGATCATCACGCGGATATCAGGGTTCAATTTGCGCAAGAAAGCTGAAATAATTGCAGCTGGCAACAAGTAGGAAAGGAGCTGAAATAAGTTACGGGAATGTAAGTTTTGTACTGTACTCGCCCTTCGGTAAGTGGCTAGCGTACTGAAGTTACATTCCCATTTACTATTTTAGCTCCTATCGAACACTAGCGCCAGCCCGCTGGTTGGCGCTAGTGTTCGGTAAGTAGCTAGCGTACTGAATAAGTTTTGTTCTGCACTCACCCTAAGGCTGTTTTCTAGAGGCCCTTAATGGTCCTTATGCGGATTTCATCAGCGTACCTATATCACGTGACATTTCATTCATTAGATTGGGGAAAATTACCCGGAGGCAGTGCAGACACAGTACATGGACTGTGGTGCTGAGGCACGTTCTTTTAGTTGTTGATTGGATGAACAGATCACATGATTTAACCCCATTAGTAACTCTGCCTAAGGTCCATTTTACTCATCTTAAAGGGACTGTACACGATAAATAATATTGTCAATCTCAAAAGAGATTGACAGTATTATTTATCGTGTAGGGTGAAAAAACGTAGATTGATGGCCAGTATTGATAAAAATCCGGATTTTGGAAGAAATACTGAGGCGTAGTTTGGCAATTGTGGACGTGGTTAAGCATGCCGTCGATATTGATGGATATCGATTGCCCTTGCATCGGTAATCCTATCATTAGTATGTACAGTGTAGGTGGCGCACCTCAATATATGCCTGACATCAGTATTGAACATGCAGGCTTAGCATTTGGCTCTCACCTGATCCGTGTTTTCAAATTGCGCCATTATGTTCGTGCCCATACCCAGAATGCAGGGTGGCAAACAAGTCCTAAAAGTTCTAAATAAAATAAAAAGACCTGAATATTTGGAAAAGTCCTAAATACCCTCCGAATAATCGAAGAATTGTTGCAAATTATTATAAATGTCCTTGTTTGGCAGTTTGGCAGCACTGCATTTAGCTTAAAAATGTCTGGAAAAGTCAGGGAAGAATGGATTATTTTGAAAAAGTCAGGGAAATTCAACGTAGTCATGGCGATCCAAAATTAATACTTCTAGATGATTACCTCAGGACCCATTTTCAGAGTATAAATTGTCCACGTTTTCTGAGTACAAATTTGCAAAATTTTCCACGTTTTCTGAATATAAATCTGCAAAATTTTCCACGTTTTCTTTAGTCTATACAAATTTGCAAAATTTTCCACGTTTTCTTTAGTCTATACAAATTTGCAAAATTTTCCACGTTTTCCGAGTACAAATTTGCAAAATTTTACGATTTTCTACATTTTCTGTGTACAAATTTTCAAACTTTTCCACGTTTTCGGAGTACAAATTTTCAAAATTCTCTAGGTTTTCCGAGGACAAATTGTAAAAGTTCCCACTATTTTTCCAAGCACAAATTTTCAACATTTTCCGAATACAAAATTTTCCCATTTTAAAAAATTTTCATGCAATTTTTTAAAATTTCAAAAAAAATTTCTATGTTAATTTTCAAAATTGTCGTTAGTAAATTTTAAAAAAAATATTTTCTAGGGTCAATTTTGGGAAATAAGTCAATTTTTCACGTTGTCATTGGCCAGGGGAATTTTTTTAAAACCGGGTAAAGTTAGGGAAGTTAAAAAGGAAATTTCTGGGGGAACCCTGACTTGTATTTTTGAGTTATCATAAATGTGAAAAGTCCTAAAAATGTCTTAAATATAATTATTGAATCTTAAAAATCGTTTGCCACAATGAGAATGATTGCGATTAAGTCGTCCGTTTGTGTTTCCATTGACAGTGGAGCATTGAGCGCTACGAAGCAATATATTGTCAATTAAATTCATCGTTTAAGGTGGGAATGTATTGAATGTGATTGACGGAACATTTCTGGAGGTATTGCCAATATCATTGATGTAAATATTATTTATCGTGTACAGTCCCTTTTTTGCTGAGTTAGAATGTTGAGAGAAGTGGACGTTGAGTGTCTAAAAAAAATGCCCAAGGGTTAAACGTTTTTTTGAGCGAGGCATAGTACACTTGCTGACAAAACGATGGCAAAAACGCTTCTCCCAAAATGGATTTTTTTTTAAAAAATTATAGATGACGTTTACGTGTATTTCACTACCAAATTTCGTTAAAATCCAAACCGCTGGTTTTTTAAAAAAAAAAAAAATAATTGCCAAAACTTAATGAACGCCCCTTGTAAGAGGTGTCCTTAAAGTGTCAAGAATGATTTTGTAAAAAAAAAATAATCTATTGCCGGATATTTTTTTTCGCTGTTTTCAAATTCCATTTTGCTGTTTTTTAATATTTCAAATGTTCATGATTTCCTGATTTTGCATGCGCAGCATTCGATTGGCAGTGGGACGCCCCTAGCAAATCTGCCGGCACTGTCCTGTCGTGCGAAGACCGTGAAGTCAAATTCCACAGCAAGTACAGTTGTGGCACTGCCGCGGTTCGAGGTAATCAAGCGATGACTACGTGCCAATATTACTGGGAAGTAAAGATGACGACTCCAGTCTACGGGACTGACATGGTATGTAATTCGAAGATGTGACGAATGAGGGATTTGTCCGTAGCCAGTTCCTAACTTGTCACATATTCTAGATGGTTGGCGTGGGCACTATTGCCACCAACTTGGATAAATTCCGCTACACCTTTGGAAGCCTGCTGGGAGATGACAGTGACAGCTGGGGGTTTTCGCACTCTGGGAACACGTACCATAAGGGGATCATCAGCCGATATTCGTCTCGGTTTGGCCAGGGGACCATCATTGGTGTGCATTTGGATATGTGGAATGGAACACTGCAATTCTTCAAGAACAGGCTGCCGTTAGGTATTCCTTTTGCGTTTCTGAATTCCTGGAAGTTTTGCTTTTTTTTTTTTAATTAGAAATGACTTTTGAAAAAGTCAGAGAAATTCAAAGTATTCATGTTGTCACGATCTAAAATTAATGCTTCTACTTGGTTGGCTCAGGACCCATTTGCAACAGTTTCCGAAGAAAAATTTGCAAATATTCAACAGTTTCCACAGATAATTTTTCAAAATTTTCCACGTTTTTCGTAATACAAATTTGCAACACTTTCAACAGTTTCTGAGAACAAATTTGCAAACAGTGTCGGATGACAAAGTTTCAACATTTTCAACATTTACCGAAGACCAGCGCGCAAAATTTTCAGCCTTTTTAGAGTTCAAATTTACAAAGCTTTCAACATTATCCAAATACAAATTTGTCCAATTTTCTTTGTTAATTTTGATAATTTTTCGAAATGGTCTTTAATAAATTTTGCAAAATATTGAATATTCTCCTGTGTCGATTTTGCAAAATTGTGAATAACATTGGCATTGATCATGGCAATTTGTTGAAAAACCTGGAAAAGTCGGGGAAGTTGAACAGGAAATTTCTGGGGGAACCCTGATCTTTGTACTTTGTTGTTTATAAGGAATTGTTTTTCAGGCATCGCGTACAAGGGCCTGCAGGGAAAGACGCTGTTTCCGATGGTTTCCTCGACAGCCGCCCGCAGCGGCATGAAGATCGTCAGGTGCCGGTCGTTCAATTCATCGCTCCAGTTTCTATGCTGCGTCAGGTTAAGGGAAGCCATACCGAGCAACTTGTCCGTTCTGGACGCCGTCGACGTTCCGCCGGGACTCAAGGCATTTCTGCAGAACAATTTGGATTGGTTGTTGGGTGCTCGAAGTTCCAAAGACAATGCCAACGATTGGGAACAACGCTCCAAGTTGAAGCGCAAGTTCTCGCACGCCGAGGATGGCGAAGAAAGTGAGGCGGAACCTGTTCCCAAGAGGCAGAAGAACGCGTAGCATCTCTCAGAAATGTTGCGCTGGAAAAATCAGTATCGATGATCGTCGACGGTTCCTAAAGCTTTATTTTCTTTAGAAAAATCAAGAGGGCCGAGTAGTTGTTCGGGAAGTTGTTGTCCAGGGAGGGACTATATGACACAAAATGTAATTTATGCAAAGCTCTGCATTTAAGCTGCAAGGGTGCTTGCTGGGAAGTGGCGCTTGCCCTGTTATAGCAGGATGGTACCGACTGGAACGTCCTGTTGTTGAGCTCTAACATTTCTCATCGCTAGGTGGCTTTCGTGCGAAATTTTATCCGTAAGATTGGCCGTTAATTAAATTTTCTTTAAACTGGAATGTGTTTAATGTGAAGCACGTTATCGTCACGCGTTAACCAGTAATTGGCGCCGAAAATGACATCGGACGGAATGTCGCTCAGGTTTCTCCTCCGGGTTTTGTGCCCGGGGCTGAAGACATCGGAACTACCAAAAATAAGCTTATTATCCTAGTGTCCGTTTTTCTTTGTCTTCATTTTTATCTTAGAGCCTAGTGCCCGATAGCCATAAACCATAAACGGTTCCCCCAGACCTGGAAAACCTGGAAAGGTCAGGAAACTTGAAAACATCTGGAAATGTCGGGGAAATTCAACGTATTAATGTTGTCATGATCCAAAAAAATTTTCGACAGTTTCCGATAACAAATTTAATGAATTCTCAACAGAGTCCGAGGACAAATTTTTTACATTTTCCAAATTATAATCGTACTTATTTTGTAAAAAAATTTCATGCTAATTTTGTAAAATTCTAAAATTGGTCTTCGTTAATTTTGAACAAATTTCAGACTGGTAATTAAAAAATGTTACAAAATATTGAATATTTTCCTATATCGATTTTACAAAATCGTGGATAACATTGGCATTGGTTAGGGAAATTTGTTTAAAAACCAAAAAAGTCAGTGAAGTTGAAAAAGAAATTTCTGGGTGACCCTTTTATAAATCAAGCTTTAGAGTAATGCCTATTTCAATATCAATTTCATTTCCTTCAGGAAAAAATTACGAATGTCTTTATCTAGATGCTCACATTGAATTGCTTTACGTGAAATTATTAACTAAGGGAGAATTTGGTAATTATTTTTTCATGTCGGCAGAAAATGTTCCATTTTGATTCTGGGCGGTGGATAGTCCCAACATCAGCCTACTTCCAGTATGCGTTTTATAGATAAAAATATATTCGAGGATAACACGAGAGCGCTGTACGCGCCTGCAGCTGTAATTTATTTCTCCGCAGCGTCGCGAAGGTTTTGAGAAAATTTGCAAAAGACTTTGATTTTTACACCAGTATTTACCTATGTATTTTAACACGACTCCCACTACGAGAAAGTTAGGTTTTACTTAAAAGGATCATAAAGCCTCTACCTTCGGTGTATTTCTAAAGTGAATTCTGAATCGCTTTTTAAATGTGCCAGTTTTCTATCTTCAACATCAGTTGCTTCTTCAGCAGGGTTCCCCCAGACCTGGAAAAGTCAGGAAAGTTGAAAATATCTGGAAAAGTCAGGGAAGAATGACTTATTTTGAGAAAGTAAGGGAAATTCAACGAATTTCAAAGCAGCTCGGGAGTTGTTGGCTAGCTTTTTAAAAGTTTTTCAGTGCAATTTGGCAAAATTTTCGACAATTCCAGAGGACAAATTTTAAAAATTTGCCGAGAACACATTAGGCAAAAATTTCAATTTTCTAGAGGATAAACTTGCAAAATTTTCGTGTTGTCACTATCCAAAATTCAGGCTTCTACGTGGTTAGCTCAGGGCCCATTTGAAAATTTTCTCAGTACATATTTGCAAAATTTGCAACAGATTCTGTGGACAAATTTTCAAAATTTTCTACGTTTTCCGAGTAAAAATTTTCAAAATTGTCCACGTTTTCAGACTACAAATTAGCAAATTTTTCCGCGTTTTCAGTATACAAATTTGAAAATTTTTTCACGTTTTCCTAGTACAAATTTGAAAATTTTTCGATGTTTTCAGAGTACAAATTTGGAAAATTTTTCACGTTTTTCGAGTACAAATTTAAAAATGTTTCTACTGTTTTCGAGTACAAATTTGCACATTTTTTCACGTTTTCCAATACCAATTTGAAAATGTTTCCATTTTTTCCGAGTACAAATTTGGAATTTTTTCCATGTTTTCCGACTACAAGTTTGAAAAATTCTTCACGTATTCCAGGTACAAATTTGAAAAAATTTTCACGTTTTCAGAGTACAAATTTGCAAAATGTTTCGCGTTTTCCAAGGACAAATTTGCAAGATTTATAACCTATTCCAAGCACAAATTTTTAGCATTTTTCGAAGTTGAAAATGAAATTTCTGGGGCAATCCTGTTCGAGGACAAATTGGAAAAATTAGCAAAATGTTCAAACTGTTCATAAATCAAATTTTCAAAATTTCCAACCTTTTTGAGCACAAATGGGAAAATTTTTCAAATGTTTTTGAATACAGATTTGTAACATTTTTCAACAGTTTCCGAGGAAAAATTTGCAAAATTGTCAACAGATTCTGAGGACAAATTTGCAAAATTCTCAACCTTTTTGAGAGTACAAATTGCAAAACTTTCAAGATTTTCCTATGTTAATTTTGAAAATTTTTTCAAAAGTGACATTAATGAAAAGTTGAAAATTATCGATGCAATGCACAATTTTCAAAATCGTGGATAATATTAGCATATGTTAACTTTGACATTGTCATTGGTCAGAGGAATTAATAGTCAAGGAATTTGATTATGACCTTTCTGGAGAAACCCTGCTATATTATTTAAAATAGAAGCACAGAAATACGTAGTTTTTGGTTGTTTTTTTTATAAAATAAATTGAAATCATCTCCTAACTAGAGAATACGTAGAAAGTTATGATACGTTCGTATCGTTGATCATTTACAAGAATTGTTTTATCAAAGGTTACTTTGGAAATGTTATCATTGCAGATATAGGCTTTATTACCGTCTTAAAACTATTTATCTGTATTTAACCAGAATGAAATTAGCCTGATGATGCGTTATAATGGACAGAAATTGTCTGACCAATTCTTCGCATTATCGGACTAACTGCATTTGAAAAACAAATTGTTTTTAATTTTATGACTTAATTTTTTATTTCAGAAGTTTTATGTCTCAGAGTTGTTGTTCAATCTAGCATTGAGCTTTTTTGTGGGATGCAAAATAAGGTTTTAGCCGGTTTGAACCATTAAGAAATCACTGGCCAAAGACAGTCGTAATCGTAGTTATAATTAACTAACCAAATAGATAACAATTAATGCTTTAGCGCTCTGTAAAGTTTAATTTCCAGCAACGAAACTAATACCTTTTGATCGTGTCTTGCCTCGAGTATACAGTCATTAAATAAAGTATTCATGCACCAACATTTGTACTATGGCTTCCTCAGATCTGGAAAATTTGGAAAAGTCAGGGAAGAATGATTTATTTTGAAAAAGTCAGGGAAATTCAACGTATTCATGTTGTCGCGGTCCAAAATTAATGCTCCTACGTGGGTCGCTCAGAGCCCATTTGCGAACTTTTTATAATTTTCAACAGTTTTCGATGACAAAGTTGCAAAATTGTCCACGTTTTCGGAGCACAAATTTGTAAAACTTTTAAACATTTTCTGGAGACAAATTTTCAAAAATAGCAAAATTAGGAAAAAATTTTGCAAAAATATTGACTTTTTCTGTTTTGATTTTGCAAAGTCATGGGCAACATCTGTATATCAATTTTGAAATTGTCTCGTTCAGGGAAATTTGTTTAAAAACCTGGGGAAGTTACGCATGAAACTGTAAATGTAACAAGAGATCTTAATTCATCAATTTATAATTATGGTGTGGAAGTCACGAATTGTCGTCAGTTGATTTTTTAAAAAATTCAATTAACAATCCGATGTTTAGTGTATTTGTGACTCGAATGTAAATAAAACAATTCCATGGTATAAATATAATCGTTGGTTTGATTTAAAGGGAACTGTACACGTTTAGTAATAATGTCATAACTATACAGGTTGCGCGCGACATTAATCTTGTCATTAGTGTTGGCCCCTTAGTAGTCCCAACCCCATTTTATTTGAATTTCGCGCGCCACGCAACCCAGACTCGCGTCTACAATTTGCGCCACTAGGTGCCGCAGCGCATGCGCAGAAGGATTGCGAAAGTCTTCCATTCAGTACGCAGATTACTTGTTCCTCCTAAAGCAAAAATAGTGTCATTTTAAATGATCGTGTAGAGTTGAAATGGAATGATGCGATGTTTTTGGAGATATAACTTTATCAGTGACAACATTATTAATGAAGTGCTGTGACTCGGCTGTGACAAGAGCAGACATCTGGACCAATCGCTTCGTTTATCCGAACAGACGTTATTTTCCTAAGCCCTTGTGTTCCAAGTCTCGTCCAAGTCCGTTGTTTCGAAGTTTCTCGGAGCGTGACGTCACTAGCAAACATGGCGCTCACCGGGGTGTTGCCGTTCGTTCGAGGAGTGGACTTTACACGAAATAACTTTCAAGTACGTTGAAATTAATGTCAGATTATCGTCTCCGACACGCATTACCCATTCGACTGTCCCTTTTCAGTCGTATTTAGGTGGCGATGTGGCTATGATAACGATGAAAAATGTTTGTTGACCTCGAACTTGGAAGCGCGCACCCTGTATATTTTTGCATTTTTGGAATATATATTTTAGTTTGATTTTTGTCTAATTTTACCTGGGATGAAATGTCAATGATGGCATGCTGTCCTCAAAATTATTCAGTTATAAAACTATGTACATGGTGATACCAGGATTGCGTTGCGTATAAAATGATTTCTAAAAATAAATAAAAAGTTATAATTGCTGATTAGAGGGCTATAGCTGATAGTAGATAGTCCTGTTCCATCTTTTCATAAAATTATCCTGTAAAATGAGCCTGTACTTACTGGCAATTGACATAAATGTAGCTCAATTAAAATGCCCAGAAACTGCATGACCTGATATCATTGGCAGTTAGATATCCGATATATCAACGTCGGATTATTTTGTGATTTAAGGAGGACCTGTTCCCTAAAGCTGTTGGAGAAATGACAGGTTTGAGATGGCTGCGACTTAACCGAACAAACTTGGAATGGCTGCCGGAGGAATTTGGCAAGCTGCAAAAATTGGTAACGTTCTTCTCAAATTGCTTATAGAAACTATGTAATGGTTTTAAATGAGACAGTGATATGACTTGTAATGTTTAGCTACAATTCGTTTTTGTGATTCCAAGAACTGCAATTTAATTACAGGAGCATCTCTCCCTTGTTCGAAACAATTTGGTAACTGTGCACGGGGAAATCACACAAATGCCCTGCCTGCGGACTCTGAACATGAGACACAATAAGCTGAAAGCGTCTGGAATTCCCCCGGAATTATTTAACGTCGAGGAACTGACCACTCTGGTGAGTTTGATTTACTTTCGTAATTAATGGCATTAAAATAATATCATTGAGCAGATGTATGCAGTGATCTACGAAAGGTGTTTCCGCAATTATTTGTAAAAAAAAAAAAACTGCTCTATGGACTTTAATGAAATTTGTTGGTAAAAGTCTTCCATCATTTTTCATAAATTACACATGCGTAACATTGGTGAGCAAAGATGGACTCAGAGAAGATTGTGGCTCAGCTGCAGGTTTTTAACTTTTGAAGGCATTTCAGGAGCAGAAATGCATGTCATGTTTAATGTGGGAGTAATGTTTGAACATTCGGGCTATGCGTGTATTAAAAAGTTTAGAAATGGACAGTCATTGAAGTGTGAACGATGGTGAAAGAAG
This sequence comes from Ommatoiulus sabulosus, assembly GCA_034697705.1. Classification (NCBI taxonomy): domain Eukaryota; kingdom Metazoa; phylum Arthropoda; class Diplopoda; order Julida; family Julidae; genus Ommatoiulus; species Ommatoiulus sabulosus. Next base: position 14,803 of record JAQGAO010001069.1, on the reverse strand, counting down.
TGGACGTTGAGTGTCTCAAACAAATGCTTCGGCTTAAGCGTTTTTGAGCGAAGCATACGCTCGCTCCCACAACGATGCCAAAAATGCACAAAACAAAGTGGAAATTTTTTTTAATCAGAGATGATGTTTACGTGGATTTCTCTGCCAAATTTCAATAAAATCCATACAGCCGATTTCTAAAAAAAATTGATTGCTTAAACTTATTGAGCTCCCCTCGTACAAAATAGTACTATTTGAGCAGGTTAGCATGTTTTAAAGTTAGATCAATTATGTTTGAAAGGTTTGTTGATTTGTTGCATGCTTTCTGCAGGATTTGAGCCATAATTGCCTGAAGGAAGTTCCCGAGCAATTGGAGGAAGCCAGGGCCCTTTTAGTTTTAAATCTTGGTCATAATAGGTGAGCCCCTAGAAATCATTTTTGATTTTCATTTGAATTCACCCTCGTTATCATGTAGATTCTATCGTTCTAATTGTGTATTTTATATCGGCAGCATCGAAAGCATACCTAGTCAACTGTTTATTAATTTATTGGACTTGATATACCTGGATTTAGGAAACAATAAATTAGGTAAGCAAGATTGTAGTGTATACCTTTAGCTGGCTGTCCACCAAGCTCACCACGGCTATGAAGGCTGTGAAGCGCTTTAGCTCTTGGTGGATATGGTGTGGCAAGGTCAGTGCTGTGCCCAAACTGACATTTCGAACTTCTTTCGCTCTCGGCATGAGGGTTGAAAAATTTCAACTTTTTTGCCACCCACACTCCAAAACGCTAATTTGGGGCATGCGCAGTAGAGTTTGACACGACAAAAACACGATAACTAAATTTCTTTATGTATTTACACTACAGTGTTGTAACGGTGTGAAAACTTTGATAATTATTAAGAAGTTATTTTGTTCAGACGTCTGATAATAAGTAGACCTGTTCACCTAATGTACGTCACTCATTGAAACACACCGAGTGGCTGTTTACAACAGCTAAAAAAATATATCAAAATATTAATAAAAAAATTTCAATATTTTCCGAGTACAAATTAGTGCAACTTTTTTCATTTTTCGAATACAAAATTGTCTAATTTTCAAAAAAATTTCATGCTAATTTGTTTTAAAAAAAATAATTAATTTTTCTATGTAAATTTGTAAAAATTTAAAAAAATTGTCTATTTTGCGAAATCGTGGATAACATTGACATTGGTCAGGGAAATTTTTTTAAAACCTGGAAAAGTCAGGGAATTTAAAAATGAAATTATTGGAGCAAACCGTACTCATTTCCCGCCAAAATTGCTTGACGTCATGCGCGCCACGAACGAGCTGATATCCACCAAAAGCGTAGTGTGGAGGGCGAGCGTGGCGAGCGAAGCGAAAGCGCAGTGGGATAACCAACTTGGCTTTGCTCACCGCACTCTTGGTGGAGGAGGGCCTTTAAGCGCTGTATCACATGTTTATTAAACTGGTGACCCTTGGTTTTAGCTTTGCTATGTTTTTCTTTCAAATATCCTATTTAGAAACCTTACCACCACAGATGAGACGACTGTCTCAGCTGCAGACTCTGGTTTTAAACAATAATCCTCTAGGACATATTCAGCTCAGGTAATCTGTCCCCGGGCTTTTTGATTCATTCGTTCTGACGCATATTTTGTAAATATTTTTATGACCTGCCTAGGATTTAATATTCAATTTTTGGTAACAGGCAGCTTCCCAGTTTGACTTCTCTGTTGACCCTCCACATGAGCAACACTCAACGAACACTCGCCAACATGCCAACCGCGCTGGACGCACTCGTCTGTTTACAAGGTGGGCTTTTGTCCAAATTTTTTTCAAGCTCGCAGGCATAATTTTGGCTCGTCTTTTCAACTCTCGTATTGGTATTTTTCTAGACGTGGACCTTTCCCACAACGAGCTTCCTCGATTCCCGGATGCACTTTTTACTTTGCCAAGCTTGAAACGACTGAATCTCAACGACAACCTCATAACGGAAGTGCCATCGCAAATAGGTAGCTAGCTTACCTATCTCTGTTTACATGAAGTCTTGCTGTTCTGGAAATTGTATCGTAGATGGTCATTTGTTAGTCTATTGATCGATCAAGACTAACGACTGGCCATTCTTGTATTATTCATGACTAACGCCTTATTTGGTTAGTCATTAGTCGTGGCACTTCTGATCGATGATTAATTCGTCGTATTCTAGAATAATGAGACTAAAATTCGTTAGTCAGTGGTTGTCTGTGCAACGACGAACTGCCGAAATTTTTCACGAAATGACAATCGTCGAAAATCTTGCAAACTGCAGTAATCTGCAAAACTATCGAAAAGTTGGCAAAATTGTCCAAACAACTTGACAAAATTGTCAAATGTTAAAAAAAACTGTCAAAATTGTCAAAAAATAACATAACATAACTGTCGAAAATTTACAAAATTGTCGAAAATATCGGCAAAATTGTCAAGAAATTATAAAAAATTTGGCAAAATTTTTAAAAATTCGCGAATCTGTCGAAAATTAGAAAAATTGTCGAAAGTTACAAAAATGGCCTCGCTCCACGGCTATTTAGTCCTTCATTTTAGTCATGAATGAAAATTTATTCGAGTTATGCCCAACTCTGCAGCACAATATAATTCTTGATGGGAATCTTCAACAAAATTGCTTAGCATGCATGCTCATCACAGAAAAAGTTTGAAAAAAACTTTCAAGGGAAATTTTCTTTCTAAATTTTTGCAAATGCAAGAGTATTGAGCGTAAATTTGCTTACTTTTCATTATTGCTATCAAATATTCTTCCCCAAATTACTGCGAGCCATTTATAAACTTCTTCATCATTTGGTTCTTTCAGAAACGTGGAAAAACTTAGAAGTTTTGTATTTATGCCGAAATAAATTAACTAGTCTTCCTGTAAGTATTAGTTTTTGCTTTTCATGGATCGGGTTTTAGAGAAAACGATGAAAATGTCACTGTGCCATCAATAGCAATTCCATTTTATGAGTAAAATTTCATATGGATCAAGAACCATAAACCTTTGAATATGACAGGGTTCCCCCAGACCTGGAAAACACTGAAAAATTGAGGAACCTTGAAAATGTCCGGTATTACGGTATTGAAAATGACGGTATGTTTACATTAATCGCAACAGGCCACCTTATGTAAATTAGGCAATTTACGACGCCTATTCATCAACGAAAATCAGATCGATTTCGAAGGCATCCCATCTGGAATCGGCAAGCTGCCACGTCTGGAAGTATTCCAGGCCGCCAGAAACAGGCTGGAGATGATTCCCGAGGGACTGTGTAGGTGAGACAGGCCTCTGTACCTACTACAACATGCTTCGGTCTTGTGGACGTGCCTTTATAATCTTAACGTTGGCTTACGTTACTTCAGGTGTGGAAGTTTGAAGAAGCTGGTCCTAAACAACAATCGCTTGATCACCCTCCCTGATGCCATTCATTTGTTGACGGACTTGTTGGTAGGATTGATGGTTGATGATTGATTGTGCTGATCCGTCAGACTTGTTACCATCGGGATTTGTTGCTTTTCCTAGGTTCTGGACCTGAAAGATAATCCTGACCTGATCATGCCGCCAAAGCCCTCCGAAATGCTTAAACCGGGAAATGCCGAGTACTATAACATCGATTTTTCTTTGAACACGCAACTTAGGCTGGCTGGGGGTGCTCCTGTCGCTCCAGCTCAACCAGCAGGTAAGATCAAATTCCAGTAATTTATATAATGGGAACTCAACTCATGACTGAAAAATAAAACACATTTTCTAGTTGCACATGTATATTTTTTTAATATTTAATAGAGAAATAATTAAATTTCAACAAAGAAGGTAATCGTGTAGCCCAACTTTCCTTGGAGAGGTCAGGAAAATTCAACGTATTAATGTTGACACGATCCAAAATTAATGCTTCTAGGAGGTTAGCTCAGGGCTCATTTGCCAACTTCCCAAGTACAATTTTTCAAAATTTTCACCAATTTCAGAAGACAAATTTCTAAAATATTTCACGTTTTCAAAGTACGGATTTGCGACATTTTCAACAGTTTCCGAAGACGAACTTGCGACATTTTCTACGTTTTCCCAGCACACATTTGCAAGATTTTTAAACTTTTGTAACACCAATTTGCAAAACTTTCAACATTTTCCAAATACAAATTTGTATAATTTTCCAAATTTTCCTCAATTTCCTCAATTTTGCAAAATATTGATGCCAATTTTGACATTATTATTGGTCAGCGAAATTTGTTTAAAAACCTGGAAAAGTCAGGAAAGTTGAATATGAAATTTATGCTTTTATAGCGTAAAAGAATTAAATATTCAAGTTTTAATTAAAAATAGTCATTTTACAAAAGTATTATCCTATTTAATCATGTAGTGTAAATTTAAAATAAACAAATAAATAAAAAACATGGCATTTATTTTCTAACGAAGTAAAAATTTGTAAAAATTTCTGAAAAAATATTACTGACGGACAAAAATTATTTCCTCTTGTATATTTTTGCTAAAAATTAGGATTTTTAGTAAAATATTTTTATAAAAAAAAAGAAAGCAAAATCATAAAACATTATCGCGTAAACAGGGTTCCCCCGGACCTGGAAAAGTCAGGGAACTTGAAAATGTCTGGAGAAGTTAGGGAAGAATGACTTTTTTTTTGACAATGTCAAGGAAATTCAACGTAGTCAGGGCCCATTTGGAAACATTTTTACATTTTCCTAGTACAAATTTGCAAAATTCGCAAAAAGTTTGAGGGCAAATTTGCAAAAAAATTTCGACGTTTCCTGAATAGAAATTTGCAATAATTGTCCACGTATTCTGAGGACAAAATTACAAAATTTCCCACGTTTTTCGAGCCCAAATTTTCAAAATTCTCCACGTGTTCACAGTAGAAAATCTTAAAATTTCCGAAGTTTTTCGAGGAAAAAGTTTGCATTCTCCACGTTTTCCAAGTACAAATTTGCAAAACTTTCTACATTTTCTGAATACAAAATTGTCAAATTTTCAAAATTTGTTCATGCAAATTAGTTTTTTAATTTTTCTATTTTAAATTTCAAAATTTCATCAGTAAATTTTGAAAAATATTTTACTGTGTCGATTTTGGAAAATGTCAATTTTTGACATTATCATTGGTCAGGGAAATTGGTTTAAAACCTGGAAAATTCAGGGTAGTTGAAAATGAAATTTCTGGGGGAACCCTGGTGAAGCAATTATGTTTTATTCAAAAATTGGATTTTTGGGCAGAGTGATTTATCTTATCATCATTATTCATAATACATCAGCAAATTATTTTTCAACTTGAATTTCATAACTCTTGTTTTTTTTTTACGCGTGAATAATTACCGTGTCAGATGGCCGCTGCATAAATGCCAGATATGGTAAGCCAACCACGTTCAGGGCATGGCTACCAAACGTACTAACCAGCGACTCCTTAAAATCTGTTTATTTTCAATTTGCATCCAGTCTTTAGCATTCCGACCAGAGTAACCGTCCGTCGATTAACTGAATGAACGAGATTTCTAGATTAGGTCTAGTTGTTGTCAGTGCATCATGATGTTTAAATGTTTGCTTGCAGTTTCTTAACGTGTTTTGCCTTATGACCCATTTGAAAATCTGTAGTTTTGACTAAATTTAGCTACGTATTTTTCCTCTTGTTGTGTTTTTCTCTTTAACCATTTTTCAGGGTTCCTGGAAAAGTCATGGAAGAATGACTTATTAATGCTTCTTCGTGGTTAGCTCAGGTCCCATTTGCAAAATTTTAACAATTTTCCCAGTACAAATTTTCACAATTTTCAACAGTTTTCGAGGGGAAATTTGCACCATTTTTCAACAGTTTCCGAGCACAAACTTGCAAAATTGTCAACTCATTCTGTAGACAAACTAGCAACATTTTTCAGTCTTTTCCAAAAACAACCTTGGGAACTTTTCCAAGTTTTCCGAGATTTGCAAAATTTTCAAACTTTTTGTAATACAAATTTGCAATATTCCCAACTGTTTTCGAGTGCAATTTTGTAAAATTTTAAACAGTTTCCTAGTACAAATTTGCAAGATTTCCAAATTTTTTGTAAAAGGTTTGAAATCACAGCACAGATTTGTAAGATTTTCGACAGTCTCCAGGTTGAAGTTTCCAAAAATTTTAACAGTTTCCGAACACAAACATGCAAAATTTTCCACGATTTCCGAACACAAATTTACAAAATTTTAAACTTTTTTTTAGTACAGATTTGTAAGATTTTCAACAGTTTCCAAGTTGAAATTTACGAAATTTTCAACAGATTCCAAGGACAAATTTGCCAAATTCACCGCCTTTCCAAAGTGCAAATGTCTGAAATTTCCAACTTATTCGAGGACAAATTTGCAAAACTTTAAACATTTTATGAACACAAATTTGTAAAATCGAAAAAAAAAACATTCAAAATTTTACTGTGTTTTTTATTTAAAATAAAAAATTTGCAAAATATTGAATTTTGTCCCGTGTATGTTTTGCAAAATCGTGGACAACGTTGGCATATATCATTGGTCAGGGAAATTTGTTGAAATACCTGAAAAAATCAGGAAAGTTGAGTATGAAATTTCCAGGGGAACCCTGGTTCTTTCTACCAAGCCCTACGAGAAATGGCGGAGAATTTCCTCTTTTTATCTAACAATTAAAATCTGAAAATGTTTTTCCAATTTTTCTTCCTGTTAGTAAATTTTTAGTATTAGCTTGATAACATTGTGACTTGAGTTTAAATAATTTGCTAACATTTACCTCGTTTGAAGTTTCTAACAATTTCATTTCATGATTACTCTTCGAGCACTACAATTTTCAAAAATCTTCTTTAGCACCCAGTAAGGACCCAATTGCCCGTAAAATGAGGTTGAGGAGGCGACGCGAGGGAGAGGCTGACAGTGACCAAGCCAAAATCCTCAAAGTATGAAATTGTATGGCATGTTTTGGAACGAAATGCATTTTAAGCCACGGGGCTTTATAGCTGATTTGCTCTCTATTTTTAGGGGATGACGGAGATTGCTGAGGCAAAAAACAAGACCAAACAGCAGGACGAGAACATCGAATCTGTCAGGTCAGTGATTTTGAAACAAACTGTTGTCTAAAATAAAACAACGATTCTAAGAAGTTGATCAGTAATGCGTACAAGGTTCCCCAGACCTGGAAAAGCCTGAAAAGTCAGGGAACTGGAAAATGTCTGGAAAAGTCAGGGAAATTCAACGTATTCATTTTGTCACGATCCAAAAGTAATGCTTTACGTGTTCAGCTCAGGGCCATTTCCAAACTTTTTGAAAAATATTTTCAGTGCAAATTTTCAAAATTTTCAACAATTTCAGAGGACAGATTTGAAAAAATGTATAGTTTCCGAGGACAAATTTGCAACATTTGTAACCTATTCCAAGGATAAATTTGCAAAATTTTCAACAGTTACAGAGTACAAATTTGCCACATTTTCATCGTTTCCGAGGACAAATTTGCAATATTTTGAACGCTTTCTGAGAACAAATTTGCAAAATGTTCAAACTCCTCGTAATACAAATTGGCAAGATTTGAATCTTTTCCAGTACAAATTTTCAACTGTTTTCGAGTAAAGATTTGCAAACTTTTCAACAGTTTCTGAGAAGAATTTTACAAAATTTCCAACAGATTCTGAGGACAAATTTGTAAAATTATCAAAAAAATATCAAGTTAATTTTGAACAGTTTTAACATTTCCCTATGTTAATTTAGAAATTTTGTAAAGTATCGATGAAAAACGCGATTTGCAAAGTCGTGGTTAACATTGGCATATGTCAATTTTGTCGTTGGTTAGGGAACTTTTTTTAAAAATCTGGAAAAAGTCAGAAAAGTTAAATATGAAATTTCTGGGGGAACCCTGCATGTATGAGTTTATAAGCTATTTTACTTTTTAATATATCTATTCGAATTTTATATATTTAACATAAAGATCATACAATTTTTTAGTTTTGTTTTGGGATGGGGGAGGGAGATTTTTTCACTAGCAATACGCATTTTTTTTCTTAAATTGGTAATAAATAAATTAATAAAGTATCTACGATTGCGCCAATTGATGGACAGAAATTTCTTTTTTGGCGATTTGTTCACAAATGTAATGGCATTTTATTGTCGTTTCTTGCTGAAGGCCCAAGCGATGGGACGAAGCCCTGGAGAAACCTCCTCTGAATTACAGCGATTATTTCGACGAGGATGTTGGCCAGATTCCGGGATTGTCCTGCTGGGAAATTGAAAATTTTGTACCGAATCCAGTGGAAGAAGGTTTGCGCTTCATTTAATATTGCCGTACCTTTTGCGCAGCAGCTCTCATAAATCACCTCGCAGACGTCCTTTACACCGGATTTTCACGAACCCATAGTCACGTTGCTTTTTCCCACTTGTTTTAGCCTTAATTGGAAAATTCTACGAAGGGGACTGCTACATCATCCTGAAGACGACCATCGATGACACCAATAGCTTCGATTGGCAGATTTACTTCTGGATCGGAGAGAAGGCTTCGGTGAGTATGCTGGACGATTTCGAGCTAACTGGTAGATGTTCTGTTTACATTGACACCAATGTCATTATGCTTCGTTTCAACTCTACTCGACCAGCTGGACAAAAAAGCCTGCGCCGCTATCCACGCGGTGAATTTGCGCAATTTCCTGGGAGCGCATTGCAGGACCATCCGAGAGGAACAAGCTGACGAAAGCGATGAGTTCTTGGATCTCTTCGAGACGGATATCACGTATATTGAAGGAGGACGCACGACGAGCGGCTTCTTTACGGTCGACGACGATGTAAGTTCCCTTCTTTGGACCTATTATTTTAAAATTCTTTCACACTTATCTGAAGTAATTCATTATTACGTTAGCGTTTCAATAGCGTAGTGCGATTTCTAACGATTTAAAAAAATCTTTGAATAGATTAAACGTGAAGGGGGGGGGGCTTATTTTTGCAAACTGTTTTATCTTCAGTTACTCATTATCAGGGTTCCCCTAGACCTGGAAAAGTCAGGGAACTGGAAAATGTCGGGGATATGTCAGGGAAGAATGAATTATTTTTTTTGAAAAAGCCAGGGAAATTCAACGTATTCATGATGTCACATTCCAAAGTTAATGCTTCTACGTGGTTAGCCTCAGAGCCCATTTCCTAAATTGTCGCCAATTTCTGTGGATAAATTGCAATATTTTCGATCTTTTCTTGCACAAGATTTCAACAATTTCCGAGGACAAGTTTGCAAACTTTTCCATAGTTTTCGAGGACTAATTTTCAAACTTTTCATAATATAAATTTGCAAGATTTCCAATCTTTTCCAGCATAAATATGCAAAATTTTCAACAGTTTTCGAGTACTGATTTGTAAAATTTTGAACAGTTTCAGAGGAATAAATTTGAGAAATTCTGAACTTTTTCAAAGTTCAAATTTTAAATTACATGTATATTTAAAAAGAAAAATATTTTTCTTTGTAACATTTTTAAAAATTGTCATTAGTAATTTATTCAAAATATTGAATATTTTCCCATGCCAATATTTCAAAATTGTGGATAACATTGGTCAGGGAAAGTATAGTTTAAAAGCCTGGAAAAGTCAGGGAAGTTGAATATGAAATTTCTGGGGTATCCCTGAACTGGAAGGGGGGGGGGGCTTATTATTGCAAACTGAAACAATTTGCAAAAACAATAGTTCAGGGTTCCCCCAGAAATTTCTTATTCAACTTCTCTGACTTCTTCAGTTACTCATTATGTTCAAATTCTTGCAATTAATATTTTGCATAAAAAACATTGAAAAATAAGAACCACGGCAACAATAATTCTACCTTTACTAAGTTTATTCGTACTCTCGAACTTTGACGCGAGCTAACCATCCACGAAACTTGTTTTTAGGAGTACGTCACCCGAATGTATCGTTTGCACGGAACGAACAAAAGCGTCTACATGGAGGCCGTTTCCTTGTCCCCCGAAGCACTCGATCCCCGCTACGTGTTTCTGCTGGACTCTGGGACTAAGCTTCTCGTTTGGCAGGGCAAGAAATCGAAAAACGTCCTCCGATCGAAAGGAAGGTAAATATCGTTTTTCCCGCCTGTTATTTCAAAACGATATCTCGAGTCATCATTCGGGGAATTTTTGTTCCATTTCTTTCTTTCAGATTAATGGCCGAAAAAATTAACAAAAATGAGCGCAAAAATGCGGCTGAGATATCACTATTCCAGGAAGGGAAAGAAGAGCCGGTATTTTGGACCCTTCTTGGCTGTCCTGACGGCGAGGCGCCCGAGGCTTCCCTGCAAGAACATGTTCCGGAGGATTTTGTCCCTTTGCCGGCTCGGTTATACCAAGTTGGCCTGGGAATGGGTTACCTGGAATTGCCGCAGGGTAATCAAATTTCACTTACATTTTTTTTAATAAGAACGGATCAACCCACGTTATATTATCAGAAATTTGTGAAATAGATTTTATAAGATAAAACACGATGCAGTTCTTAAATGTTATAGAAAGTTTTATTTTGGTTTGTAGTTGAAGTCAAGCATAATAAGATGATGCAGTCATTGCTCAAGAGCAAGAATGTTTATATACTGGATTGCTTTACTGATGTGTTTGTCTGGTGAGTCTCAAAGATTGTTCTTGAATTGTTATATGGAATATGAAATTTGAAATCCTTGAATGGCAGATGAAATCACTCTGGACAAGCTGATTTTGATAGTATGCTATAACAGGGTAGGCTACCCCAGACCTGGAAAAGTCAGGGAAATTCAACGTATTTATGATTCACAATCCAAAATGAATGCTTTTACGAGGTTATCTCGGGGCTCATTTGCAAACTTCTTACAAATTTCCAAGTACAATTTTTCAAAATATTCAACAATTTCAGAGGACAAATTTGCAAAATGTTCAACAGTTTCCGAGGATAAACTTGCATAATTTTCAACCTTTTCCGAGGACATATTTATGACATTTTTAACCTATTCCATGGATGGATTGGCAAAATTTCCAACCATTTCCGAACGCAACTTGCAAAAATGTGAAAAAATTGTTACCTTTGCAGAGATTTGCAACATTTTCATCAGTTTTCGAGGATAAATGGGCATAATTCTCAACCTTTTCGGAGTACAAATGTTCTTCATTATTTCCGAATACAAACGAGCAAATTTTCTAAATTTTTTCATGATAATTTTTGGAAAATTGTCCTTAGTAAATTTTGCAAAATATTGGGTATTGTCCTGTGTCTATTTTTGCACAATCAAGGATAGCATTGGCCTGTGTCAATGTTGACATTGTCATTGGTCAGGGAAATTTGTTTAAAAATCTGGAAAAGTCAGGGAAGTTGAATATGAAATTTCTGGATGAATCCTGTATAAAATTTAATAATGCACGATTGTTTTGTAACGGCATTACAGGATTGGCCGAAAAGCCACGAGGTTGGTCCATGCAGCGGCGCTGAAGTTATCCCAAGAACTGTGTAAGATGCTCAACAGGCCAGAACATGCCATGGTCAGCAAGGTTTTAGAAGGGTAAGATGGTGTTAAGCAGAATGTTTGCCAATTTTTGAAAAATTTGCGAGACGTTTTGCAAATAATAACTTTGAATATTCATTATTATTATTTTTTTTTTTTAATTACAGCAACGAATCACAGGTTTTCAAATCCAAGTTCTTCGGTTGGGACGACGTGATTGCTGTGGATTTTACCAGGACGGCGAATTCCGTATCCAGAACGGGTGCAGATCTGAAGGTAAATTTCATTTTCAAATGAAAAACTGTGAGTTGGGGCAAGGTTTGATCGTAGAGTTCGTTTCAGAAATGGATGAGCACGCAGGAGGCCAAAGTGGATCTATCGGCGCTTTTCATGCCGAGACAACCACCGATGAGCAAAGACGAAGCCGTTAGTACAGACAAATTTCTCGGTTTCAGAATGCAGTAAACGAATTTAATCTCACACGGTCATGTCCCTCTTTAGTTGCAGTTAATGGAGGAATGGAACGAAGATCTCGAAGCGATGGAGGGATTTGTCCTTGAAGGGCGCAAATTTGCCCGTCTGCCCGAGGAAGAATTTGGTAAGCATGGGGCAAGCTATTGGAGAATAATCTGATGTAATCACAAGATTGCTCTTGTGGAATTTTGGAAACTCGATGAAATCCATGCAACTAACTTCAAATTCTTTGACAAAATAATGGTAACATTGAACATCAAATAGCATGCGAGGCTCTTGGAACCATGCGAAGTTTTACCAGTTTAAGTATTTTTAAAATGTGCTTATTCTGGACGAAAACGAATTCTTATTTTCCGAGAAGAAAAATAAACCATGCAAAAATGCTACTTTCGGAGTAGCTTTTGCGCTGTTTAACATTTGCGGCTATTTGTTTTTAGCCGTTCTTTAATCCAGTATTTTTGCTCAGGTCACTTCTACACGGAGGATTGCTACGTGTTCCTGTGTCGCTACTGGGTACCGGTTGAACTGCCGGAGGGCGAGGAGGCCACGGACGAGGCCGAAGAGCAGGTGGAGGACGACTACCAGTGCGTAGTCTACTTCTGGCAAGGACGAGATGCCGGAAACATGGGATGGTTGACGTTCACTTTCAGCTTGCAGAAGAAATTCGAGGCCCTCTTTAGAAATAAGCTGGAAGTAATCCGAACTCACCAGGTAAGAAGTTCTCCTGGGTTTGCGCGGTCAGCTCTTTCGGTTCCAAAACCAAACATGGTACAGTCGAACTCGGATAAGTGAAACCCGCTTACATGGAAAAACCTGATAATTGAAACAAATGTTCAAACCCTGAATTTTTGCTCCTTGTTTTGTGTGTTAAATGAAACCGGAAAGATCTCGAACGTTAAAAGTGAAAACCGCTTGGATGAAAAACCCGGACAAGTGAACATTTTTAACAGGCCCGAGGAGCACACTTTGTATGCAATTATACATGGATAAGTGAAAGTAGGGGTTTTTCAATCTATACTATAGATTCGCAGCGAGTGCTACTACAGTCGACTCGTCCTTTTATGAAAATAACGTTTTCACTTTTTTCAATTCAATTCAACTCTGTACCCTACAGTCAGCAAACAAATGCCACATGGCAGGTGGTCTCGCCCATTTCCAGGAGAGCCAGTCGCGATCGACTTTAAGTGTTATTGTTAAATTGAATTTGCAACAAATCTGAACGATTTTTAGGAAGATTATTCCATCGTCGAATCGCATACTTTTGCGAAGTATCCAATAAATTTAATGCAAATTTTTGCTCCGAGATATGAACTAAACTAGCACGTTTCCTCATTAATGCGAGCGTAATTTTCTCAAACAATGTATTTATTTCACTGTTTTTCGTCTGGGGAACAGGGCATTTCCCTAAATTGGTTGGCTTTCAGACCATCCAAGTTGGTAAGAGGGGGGTACCTGTACACAACCTACATATAACTTGAGAACACACACACTTTGAAATGATTTAGAATACCCTTACCATCGGTGTCAGTAAGGGGCCCTTCAAAAAAGACGTCCTCAAAATTTTCCCAAAACTGGGCTGCCCCTACCCCCTGTCCGCATTGTGTCCGGTCAATCAGGACTCCCCTCACCCCATTCGGGCGTCCGAAACTTGAACAAAAACTGTATTCGGAAAATTTTGAAAGTTTTGCAAATTCGTAATCGCAAAACGTAAATTTTGTACTCTGAAATAATTGAGAATTTTGCCAATTTGTCCTCAGAATCTATTGGAAATGTTTCAAATTTCTCTTCGGAAACTGTTGAAAATCTTACAAATCTGTACTCGAAAACAGTTGAAAATGTTGCAAATTTGTCTTCGAGAAAACGTGGAAAAATTTGTAACGATGACCTCGGAAAAGGCTGAATATTTTTGCGAGTGTATGCTGGAGAAAAATGAAAATTTTGCATATCTGTACTGGGAAAATCTGAAAGTTTGCAAATGGACCGTAAGCTTTTAAGTTCTCTGCCTATTCCGGATTTTCCAGGACTGGTACCCGTTTACTGACTTTTGCAATTTATTACACATCACCTATGCGATATTGCGCTCAATTTGCATTTTACTTTGGGAACTGATTTTAGTTGGCATTTTTTGTTTATCAGGTGGACGTCCGAGTTGGTCATCCCGCCTCCCCCCTGTCCGCATTCTTTCCGTGACTCAACCTATCCCCCCCCACCCCCCCACCCCCTACATCAGGACGTCTGTTTTGAATGGCCCCCTAAGTGTACCAGAAATAGCTAGTATGTTGTGCTTTTTTAATATCTTAAACATATAAAGTTTGAGTGCAAACCTGCATTTTAATTTTTTTATTGTCATTCATATTTGGTAAGTTACTACACTACAAACGGGTTTTTTTGGGGTTCCTACAGTTTCATAAAATCAGGAGTCGACTGAATCTGTACATTTTATTTGACAAAATTTCTGTTTGAGAGGAAGAAATGATGTCAGCACCAACAACGTATGCTCACTGCTCTGAGCATAAACTGAGATAATAAATTCTACAGCGGTAACTTCTTGATATGATCCTGAAGTCGAGAAACAATTGAAAAGTTGCCGGAATACAATAAAGTTAACAAGTATTTAACAATAAATACTTGTCTACCCCTTGCTTGATTGTTGTTAGTATAAACTGAGCTAAACATGCGCTTCTATGCAAAAGCCGCATACCTGAAAACCCAGATACCCGCAACCGTTTTTCTTGCCCGGACGGTTTTTCACTTAACCGAGTTCGACTGTATGAGGCATTCAGATCATCAGATGTTCACCAGTGATGAATTACATTTCTTCCTCAATTAGCAACAAGAAAACCTCAAGTTTTTGGCGCACTTCAAGCGAAAGTTCATCATCCACCAAGGGAAGCGAAAAGGGAAGAAGCCAACCGAAGG
>JAQGAO010001068.1:0-26852 GCA_034697705.1 Ommatoiulus sabulosus | reverse complement strand
TAACACCATAAAAGGTGGAGTATTTGTGACAAGTCAAAACACCTTTTTTCTTTGTTCTATAGTACCTTTATTTCTTAGAGTGTTGCATATTTTATATTGGGATTTTACGGAGTTTTATCATGAAGTTGTAGTTGATCACTTTATATTAGTTTTCATTGATATTCAAAACGTGTTTAGTCAATAGGATAGATATAGTCCATATTTTCAAAAAATAAAAAGTGGAGCTTGTATAAGGCATAAAAAGTGTAATATCAAATAACAGGATACGGTTGTTAAACTTGGTCAGCCTGTGAAATGTTGTAATTAATTATAGTTTTATATACTATATCATATAGTCATAAAAAGTAATAAATTGCTGCTAAAACATTAAAATTCATTTGGCGTTCAAGTCTGCTTCAATTTTGAAATACTGTATATACATATACATGTATATTTAATAAATGGGAAATAAAAATTATGGAGAAATGTTTTTATTTAGAGTATATGTCCGGAATTACATACTGTGTGTAATTTATACGTGTAAGAATTGAAATAATTTTATGAAATATATTTATATTTTCTATTTAGTTGAAGCATAATGTATGGAGTAACTTTGAATAAATCGATATTCTTTAGCATTTCAATACAATAACTTTTAATCGACAATATTTGCGGATTATGTTCATATTTTAGAAGACATCAATACACATGCAGTGGAATCTCATTAAGATAAAATAGTACAAAACAATTTCCAGTCCCCATCATAGAATAAGAACACACAGAATGCTCATTGCAGGCGCTATCCACTCGTCGTACACTAGCGCCACCAAGCGGGACAAGAATGCGGCATGCGTTTTAAATGAGGGCGCACGCAAAAAAAAGCTAAGCCGAGCCAGGCTGCGCTTACAAGAAAAGCTGATAAGCGTTCAAGATGTTTGTAACATTCTTTTTTGGAAATCCGAAAGCAGATTTTTAAGACACAGAGTGGCACACAGATCACGATTGGTCAAAAGTGGTGCCACGCACATATATGTACCGCAAAAACGTGTCCTGCACTTATGGATGCCATGCATATAGAAAGGTTTTACTCGGAATGTTTCACCTAGTATAACGCATGCAGTGGCGCCACCAAGCACACGGACCATCTCGCTGATAACAACGTTCATTGTGCGTTCAATGAGCATACAATCAATCAATTCTCGAAATGAACAGAAATACAAGAACAATAAAAGAAATTGCACAAGACGTAGGTATACTACATGTCCGAAGGTCGTTGATCTACTGTATTTTGAAGCCGAGTTAAATCGGTTGTAATCGGATACATACATGTACATGTATTTTTTGAATAATAGTTAAATCCGATTATCCCGGCGGTTTATTCGCCATATAATAATAAATATCGGTTGGTAATTGAGGGAAAAACTTGGGAAAAGATGTGGGCTTCATTCTCCAAGCTTATCGCCATAAAAAATTCATTTTGAAATGTCGTCAAACCGGTTATTTGACCATGACTTCCCGACCCTAGGAATAAAGTCAGATTACATTCCCTAAAATGATCTGCAAGTATTGTTTATGCAGAATCAACCAAATATACTCATTATGGCCTATACACTGTACATTTCTTTACATGTTCAATAAATAAGAAAAACCAAAGGTGGATTCTTTCTTCAAAATCCAAACAAAATTCGACTTGGTTTGAATCCTACTTTAAACATTGTAGCAGTACATAAAAAAATTAGAAAATGTACATTATACTGTGGTAAAGGGTCGATCCTGATCACTTCCGGTGATAAAATTCAGAAAACAACATGACAAGTTTAAGTACATGTAAAACGCAGTTGGGGCTTATTTTAAAGCCATTCATGCTAGTGAATTATGACAATAAAATATTATTTTTCTTATAAATTCCATCTGCCCATACCTAAATGCTTTGGAAATGGATTCTCGAAGCTCAGAAAATCGAGGCCCATGCTATCGCTATGGGATGTCACAAACGTATCCCCCCAAAAACGGAATGCGTCATGACACCCTTCATCGTCCTTTCGGCAAAGCAGTTTCTTGGGTCGTCTCGAAGTTAGTTTCTATGTTCCGGCTTGTCTGCTAAACATCTGGGCGCGAAAAAATGGTGGACGGTTGTGAACGTTCTTTTCGAACAGTGACATTTACAAAGAACATTACCGCGGAAGAAAAGTTCGTGAAATAATAGTGTGAGTCGATTAAGACTGTAACATACCTTATCTACAATATATGTGCGTGTAAGATGAGTCGTCCAAAAGTTAACGAGTGAATTCCGGTTCGAAGTAATGCTACCGTAAGGCGCTTTGCTCTTTTTACTGTTGATTTAAATGCATAGGACTTAAGACTTACAGTAGTTAGAATTATGCAGTGTGTCTATGATGGCATTTAGTATTCCTGATGTGTTGATGTCCACATGTCGGTCTAATGTCGGTACTACTAAAATATGATTGCTTTACAAAGGCGTCCATATTCAGGTACATGTATGTTCACGCAGACGACAATATTTGTTTCTTTAATATGTTATGTTTGAAATCATAACTTATAGTTTCGCCTTATGGATATGTATTTACATTTTATAATGTTCATTTGCAGCAGAATATTGAGTATGCTGAATAATTCTCAGAGTCTGATTGTGTTTTTAAAACACTGTAGGGCAGTCATATGAAGTTTCATCTTAGTAATGGCAGATAACATTAAGGAAAGAATATATAAAAGAAAACTATACATTTACATTCGACTAGGGTTATACCGTAATTTCATGGTGAAGGCTGTATCGTATGCCCAATTGGGAAAGACTTATAAGGTATTCCACGTTCCTGGTTTACACGTTAAGTAGTTGTCCAAACACGCGATACTGTGTGTTGTTAATAGTACTGTGTTTTTTTACATTGTTAGCAAGTGGAGATTTATTAATGAGTGTCCATTTAAAAGCACTAAACAATATGCAAGCAAGACCTCCTGTCTTGAGACAGAAAAATCTTAAATCAGTGAATTTTAAAAGCAGTTGAGTAGGCTATAAATCCTTTTTTATGATGTACAGCTAGCGTTTTGTAAACTGTTCAGTTCTGATCAAGGCTTTTAATTAGTTTTATTGCAGTTTAACAAGGTACAGGAACATATGGCAGGCAGTCAGTCCAAGAAATTGCTTCTCTGTCAGTAGTGATATGTCTATAGTTTTAATTGTATGGTGCTCATGTGCAGTGAAACCTTAGGACGTTCATCATTGGGTGGAAAATCGAAATGTGGTGGAGAATTCTGAGCGTATTTGGAAGGCACATATCCCCAGAAGGTTGCAAAAAATTATGAAAGGCTTTAATGATGAAAAATGCCGAGCTAAATGGCGAAAGCCTTTTTTGCATTATGGTGATACAAATTCTCTATTAAACATGCTTCGATGTGGCTGTTGGTTTAGCAGATTTCTGTAAACTGGACTATGGCGATAAGGGAGAATGTACATGCCGGGGCATTTATTTCCATAATCCGAAAACGTATTTCATTTTTATGCTCTTCAAAAATTAAAGCTGACACTTTAATGCTATCAATTGGGTACATGGCGTTTTATCAATATATGGGAACAGAATACTATGCCTATAGCCTACACCTTAATTCTTCTGAAACCAGTGCATAGAAAGGACGTGGTGTCTATCTCATAGCCATGCATAGAATTAAATTTGCCTCTACAGCTCAGTGCTTACTCTCAGGTGAGAAACTTCTTTATGAGTCATGAAACCTGCATGCCAAAGGAACTGTTAGCATTTCTTTGGTAAGGCATAAACAATTTACAGAGACAATGAGAAAATTTGATATCATTTTTTATTTCAGAATCAACTGACTAACATAAATTTGAGGTTGTATGCATATGCAGATGGCTAGATTGAATTTAACGTGCTAAATTGTTTAAAGTTTGCAAAACTATTAAAAATATAAAAAATGTGCATTTATCTCTCAAAACAAGTAATAAAAAGTCAGAATTTAAGCTTATATTATGGACTAGCAGTTATAGCTATACATGTAGTAAATAAATATTGGTGTACATGCTTTTATTGTTTTTTATTCTTTGAAATATTACTGCTATCCATATAGAGATGTCCAAGGCCTGCTAGGCTTGTTCACCACTAATAGATTGGGAAGGGCGATTATTATATTTGCTCCAATGTATAGCCGAATCATATGCCTATATGCGCCTGTGTATTGTAAATAAATATTAAATGCATTAGGGTGCATTAGTTTATTGCGGAACAACGAATCTATAAATGGCACCCCGTTTCTTTATTTCTGTTTTGCCAGCATTCATTTTCAAATTTCATATAAAGCCTCGAGGATTTGCGTGAAATCTCCACTAGCTTTCTTAACTTGGCATTTTTATTTTTTTATTGGTTAACCTTGTTTTTTATTGCTTAATATTTTTAACGGAAAAAACGAGATGCCGATAAGTCTGACTGGTTGACATAAAAAAGGCTAGCGTAGAAAACCCCTTCAGCAAGGTCCACGATTGAAAAATAAATTTTCCATGGATAACTAAAGTCTGAAAAGAATACTGAAACTCATTCACCACAATACCGAAGCCTATAATCAACGGAAACTAATGTAAGCTTTTCAAAAATGTCGTAGATTATCATGATTATCA
Source organism: Ommatoiulus sabulosus (assembly GCA_034697705.1). Lineage (NCBI taxonomy): Eukaryota > Metazoa > Arthropoda > Diplopoda > Julida > Julidae > Ommatoiulus > Ommatoiulus sabulosus. The sequence goes on along the minus strand of JAQGAO010001068.1, from coordinate 22,228 downwards.
CTTAATCATTTCCTTTTTGTTTTTGGAATTTAAAGTCGTTTATGATAATTTAAGCATTTACGCCTTATAGCGGAAGATCCAATTGCTAAATATGCTGATTTGTTTAGCTCAAGGGCTTAAATTATGATCATGCAATTGTTTGTGACTAGACAATAAACGAACTAATTAATAACGCAAATAATTTTAGTTTATTTAAACTAATTTCTGGAATGCTTTAAGTAACTGACTAACAAAATCCATTTCTGTTTATTAGAAAATGTATTCTTTTTGTGCAGAAACCTTACAAGTAAATTACAGACACCATTTTGTTGTCATATTTTGCAAAGAATGGATCCAGCATTGCATTAAACAGTTTCTTACTGTTTTGCATTTTTCAGGTTTCATTATATCTGGCATACTGTACTTAATAGTGGTATCTTCTTGACTTTTTACAACTTTGAACATAGAGAAGTTATACTAGAGTGCATGTGTGTCCTTTTAAACAGAGCCATGCACTTGCAGACGCCACATTCGAAGTTAAAGGCAGCAAATAAGAAGGGAAAAGCAGGACTTGACTAAATTTCTCTCGAAGCAATTTCAGGCTCTGTTGAGGAGAGGGTACTTAAATGTCCCCAGAGAAATCACCGCATCCTTTATAACCAATACAAACTAGACAACCATTCGAGGGACTCGCTATAGAAGATTTCAAATTACTTACCTCTGTAGGGCATAAACTTAGCATTCAGGAACAGACCATCAAGGGACTAAAGTTTAGTGTATTGTCGGAATTGTATAAAAGCCTAAGATAGAAGGGTGTAAACTTAAGTGTTTTCTTTTAATTTTAAATTTGAAAAAGATTGAAAAAAAACCTACAGAACGGGAAATGTATGTTAAGAAGGAAAATACATAATGGTGTTTGTATACGACTGCCCAGGAGCCATTTGGGCGTTGGCAGCAGTCTGTTACTGTTTGATTCAACGTGTTTCTAGATTTCTGTTAACGTTGAAAAAAATAACTAAACTTAAAAGTTCAAATGGCATAGCACCTATACCTCGTTAAACCATGTTATTCTTAAATCCCACGAATTCTTAAGCCGGAACAAATACATGTACTGGTGATGAACTCCAATTGCCACACAACGTTCCAAGATTACATTTCAATATCTTGCAAATTTTTTGTAGAAAGTATCTCAAAGGGATTGGCCATTTTGCTATTCCTTTGGGGGAAAATAAGTTAGTTCCTTTTTTAGAATGTTACTCACTTAATCTAGGTTGCCACTTATTTCGGATCCCCCCTCCCCTATCCTTCATCTAATTAGTAGGGATTAGGCAGTTCCATTGTTGGTACAATTTGTAGGTCATTATGTCTTAGGAGATTTTGAATGACTGCATTGTTAGTTTTCACCTGAGAATTTTTTCCCTCACATCATTCGTAGGACAAGATAAAAAATAAGTACCTGTAGTGGGTGCTAATTTGTATTTTTACAAAATATTTTACAAGATCTTGAAACGTACATCTACTTTTTAAGTGAAAACCAAGAGTTCAGTAATGAGTAATGTCTACGAAAATTTAAAAAGGCGGGAAAGAAGCCCTGGTAAATAAACTTTAAAAAAGAAAGAGCCGGCCTTGAGTTCAAATTCTTGCACGAATTCGTAAAATCGCGTAATCTGCGATATTCATGCAATTAGAAACGAAAATCATCGATTACTCTATTATTTCATGGTGCAACCTGCAAACTACTGTATCTCCCAAGAAATTTAAGATTTCCCTATAGCATTTCAATTGGATTTTTAATGCTATAGTTTGTGAGTATAAATTTCAATAACATCTACGAGTGAAAATATGCGACCTTCCTTGAGTGGTGTCGCCACTTTTTGCTTCTTTCACTACTTCAAATATAAATGCCCTACTTTATTGCGGAGTAGAAAAATAGGTGTACCCATCCTACGAAGGAGTTTCTTTAAGAAATAATAGGCGTCACCTGACCCTGTCTGGAATACGAATAACCTGCTTGTCAAATCACTACACCATTCCACCATATTCGTTCATATCCATTTTGCTGTTATACGATTCGCCTTTTATGTAATGGTGTGGCTGCATGCATCATTTCTATGCAAAATAGCCTGCTACTTTGCACCACTAGGCCATCTTGCATAACATTTCTAAGAAAACTAATTTATTCTATGTCAAGTCGTGTCAACGTATCCTTCGTGGTTATTTTGACAGAGCTGTTTAACCCGCGTTTTTTTTTATTTTCTGCTGTGAGCTAATACGAGGGAACATTAGAAATTTAACGTGAACATGATGAGAGAATGTCGCCTCCATCTAGCTACCTTACTATGAGACGTGTGCATGGCGTACTCGTGTCGTGGACGTTTAGGATAAAATTGCTTCTGAAATACGAGAATGATGATTGGAGCATTCTGGCGCCTCGTAGATTGGGATGAATGCGAAGAAAATATTACCAGAAACATATAGCAGGAAAACAAATAAGGAAAAAGGTTGGACAGAGGAAACTCATTTGCGAGACACTATTACTCATGTCATTAGTCCTGTCGCTTTCCAGCATTTTTTTGACCATCATTCACGAAGACAGGTTATGTTTTGACAGATGATGAAAGAAAGTGTTGGTTCGCATTTGCATACCGGTACTGGTTTTCATGCTGCGCTCGATGGCACTAGTCATGATATATCCTTCAGCAAATATTTCAGAGGAGAAAACATATATGCAAAACTACTTAAATGAGCATGCCACGAAAGAAGTAGCCAGACCGATAGTTATTGTGCATATTGCCAGATTGATGACCAGTGCCACCTGTGGATGATGATTGCTGTACAAATCATAAACTGGCATATCGAGGTATGCGCTCTTGTACTCGAAGGAAGACGTCTTCATTTTGGAGCAAAGAAAATTGAAATAAATATTTACATGTAGGTATACATACATGTATATAGCGGTTTTCAAGTATACAATAGTTATCATCAATAAACGTTTTCCATGAAAACTACTGAAAAAACTTCAGTTTTGTAAGGTCATCAAATTCCTAAACTTTGAGTCGTCATGATGTAATAAATTGTTTCTGGAACAAACTTATTTAAGAACGTAAGTTTGTTTCCAGAAACAAGTGGTGACAATTAGCAACAAGAAGTATATATCTGTTTTGTTTCCAACGCATGCTTTTATTTGCTGATGACATTCACTTTAATTTCTTAAGTGCTTTACAGAAAAAAGCCCAGCTGGAAAACTCAATACAATACCTTCAAAATTGAAATTCAAGCTAGCAAAACTTAATTTCAGAACTATTGGAACAAATACTTTAGGAAGTAATGATTAAATGGAAAGGCGCTGCATTATGCTCTATTCAAAGCAGTGGTCCCCAGAAGATGTGTCGATTGGCCAAGTAAGGCCAGGACAGAAAAGAAATCACTACTAGATTTAAGAATTAATTGCGAGATCTATATGCAGGTAGATCGACTTTTTGCAAAGACCGTGAAACAGCCATTATTGCTCAGACAGGTCGCTGCCATTTGGACATTGTCATTTTGCAACGAGCTTCATATTTTTGCTGCGTTCGAGCCTCTTTGCCTCGCATAAAATTGAGCATCCCTCTTCTCGCGCCATTGATGTATGTGCGCGTGGAAAATTCATGTATGAGCGATTGCAATTGCATATCTCCCCCCTTCGTAACACACGGTGTTAGGACACGAGCGTAGTAGCGGAACCACGAACTCGTCTTTTAATTTAATATCGGAATTATTAAATTTCCAATACACTGACCACGAACCGTTAGAGTGATTACCACGACTCGCAGGATGACAGAAACGGGAAGAAAAATGAAATTATGAAAGGAGCGTGGTTACATTGATGAAGGCATTGAAGCGAAGCGCCAGCCGGCAAACATATTTCTCACCGATCCTACACTCATTTCAGTATAGTCCATTCGAGGGCCATCCGCAAAGGCAGGCACATTCTACGATTCCCCACTGGAAAAAAAAAGTTTTGCTTTTAAAAGTTTCCCCTAGATCTACTACCATGAATAGATTTTTGTCTCATTGTCCATAAACTATTGTAATTGAGGATACTCTGGAAGCTCCGAGTGTTGTCAGAAAATGATTGGAGTTGAGCATTCTGGGCTAATTCTATGCATCCAGTCAATTATTCCATCTGATTGTGGCATAGCTTCAACTTTTGTTCGGGATCAGGAAGATACATGTATTTAGCAAATTTACTTGTTAAAAAATAGTGTTAGAAGAGTATGTGCATGCGTTTCTCAATTTAGCATCTTAATAGTGGGTCAAAACAGCACTGCATCATCGCTCATACCTGATTTACGTGAATATAAGAAGAGTGAATATATACAGTATACAATGTACACTATACATTGCATGTACATTACATTATACTATTGCATCTGTTGTGATTGTCAGTATATCTTATGCCCTATCTCCTTTCGATTTTTGGAAATACTAACAGTTATTTGGAAAACATGATCGCTCGTGTTAAAACACGTTATGCTTACATTTAAGTTTTTAGAGTTATGACAAATTTTAATCAAGAGTTAAATTATACTAAAAATGTATTTCGAAATGTATAGCAGGACTTAGGGAAAGTACACTTGGCTTCTACTATATAAACTTGGGACGACAAGGCCAATTTTGAATGGCCCTCAGTGTATAAAAGTGCAAAAAAGAGCCTAGCTTTTTAACCCTAATATGCATAAGAAATATAGGGGCTGCAGTGCGTAAATGGTAGCCTAGGGTGTGGATAAATATGCGTCGCTGCCCTCCTCCCTGATTATGAATTGAATTTGCCATAAATCTAATACTGCTTTTGGATTTATGGGCGCCCCGTCCATTGTAGTCTCGAAAACTGGTGGAAAACAAGTGAGCGAGATAGATTTGACATTTCACGGCTTCGGAGAATTCGCTGAAACAAGAAATCACTAATCTTGATATTCACCGTAGTGACGTGTTCATGGTGTAGAAAGCCCTGTCCATTGGAAAGTCATTTCCAATAACTTCTGCCTCCCTCCTATACTTAATGCACGTATTCACTTTCGATCGGTGAATATATGAACAAGAATGTGCATCCCATATTTTTTGTTGTGCATTTTTATGTCCTCGCATCTTTCCAGAGGTCAAGCATTTCTAATAAAAATACCGTTGGTAGTTAAGCGCAACTCCCTGCTCATACTTGAAGGAAATGCTGTTAAAATTTCCAATGATATCCTACCCATTACTTTACGAGGATGCCATTTTTTCTGGTTGCATCCATTTTTGGTTTATATTAAAAAAAGTCTGACATTCTATGAAGAAAATTACACACGCTATAATAAGAGGGCTGCAGTGTTTGTTGTAAGGAGAAGTCATTAAAGAAAATGTCGTCTTGTAATCACGTTTTTTTCTTCTAATAGCACGGTATATACATGTATAATCTACATGTACAGTACATGATGACCAAGTTCTGTAATGGTCACTCATAGCATGCATGAACTCTGAATCGAAGACAGGATTTATTCCAATTTAAAAAACATTGATAATCATGTCCATGGAATGTGGTCAAATAAGTGCTAACAACCCAAGTCCTTAGTACCTAAATTCCAGAATGTTAGGTAAAGGAATGGCCAGAAGTTTAGTCCAGAATAGGATAGCGAGTACGTTTGAGCGAATAATGAAAAATGCATCTTTAAAACCAAAAATGCCGATGAAAGAATCAAGATTCTGTAGTATTTCCTCAATAACGACTATATAAATCTTCGATGTAAGGTTATAATTATTAATGACTCCAGATAAAACCACAATTAGTTTACAGTATTTTGTCATTTACCAGTGACAAATTAAGATTTCTTCATATAGTAAATTATGCCCTTTATGATTTTCGCGGATCAAAACTGTTCTCAAATATCAGCGCGCCATCTTCAGGTGTCTCCAAATTAAAGAGTGACTTCTCCTACTGTATTTCCAAGATATTTATTAATTCCCCAGTGCTTTTCAGTTGTAATTTTAAGATTTAAGCACGAGGGCAGAGTCGGCTTTACCGCTTTAGGACTCCCGTCGTACAGTTGGTATGAATATGCTGAGATTTATCTCGATCCAGACTCGTACTTATCAGGCTTAGGATTTATGTGCCGAGACTCAGCTGAAGAATGGCACTGGTCGTTAAATTTTATCAGTTTAAGAAATAGGACTGTTTATCTAAGCATATTTTGAAAAGTTATCTCCACTTTGCAAATTGTGCTCCATAAGCAGTTTTTAATGCGCCCAGTCGAATGTTGTCGCCCCTTTTCTTCAGCAACGATTTTCAGTTGGAAGAAATGTTGGTTGGAAAACAAAAGAAAATGATGTCAACGCGGCCGTGTTGCGCATGGGTAATATTGACTAATATACTTTCTACCGTTCTCACTATCCTTATATGATAGTCTGGGAGTCTTATGCGCGTAAATCTTAAATCTTGTCCTAGTTGGCATTGGGGACATGCCAATCAGACATCATGCTAAGCCTGCCAAGTGATCCTCCGATCCCAGGATTAGGAGTTTGCTACTTTCGAGCATTTTTTTCCCTCGCCAACATTAGTAGCACTCTTTTGGAGGATAAAAAGGCGAAAGCAGAAAGTGGGAAAGTCTTCAAAGCTTCAGGGACGTGCTCGCTGAACGCTGCATTTCTCGCATGGACATATAAGTCGCAACTGAGATTGCCGACATGTTGCATTAGAACAACAAAACAATGGCATTTGCTGCATGTCTGTCAGTCAGGATTACATTCTGCTAACTGGGAGTGGTTTGCTCGAGCGATTGTTCATATTTCAAATGTCCGAGAATTAATATAGCGTTGTAATTCGCTGTGCCCAGGTTTATCCATCGGAATTTTGGCACATGTTTCTCGAAACAAGTGCTCGAATCAGTTGCATTTTGCAATTTGGTTAAATCTGCCTAGTTGTATAATGATACCTTTAAAAGGAATTGAGTCGAAATTCCTGAATAGACCTAGTAAAACAGTCTAGTGAAACATGTTGTTATAAAACTTTGGTATGACCCATTGTCAGCAGATGGCGCTCAGGGGCGATAGATTGCTCCAGGATTAGGTCTAGTTGAAAATATGTACCGGGATAGTACTTGTCATCGTTTTTTGGAAATCAAAGACGAATTTTAATATACGACAAGAATAATTTTACAGAGTCTACATTTGTTGGCTCAAAAACACCTTTGGTAAATGTTATTTTTATTTTATCTCCTAAGCAAAAAATGATGAATTTGCATGTTATTTGCATTTGAAAAACCGTGCCTCTAATCGTCTTACAACATTTAATGCCTCAGGAAAGACGCTGCTTTCCTAATGCAGATGTCCTAACTCTAAACAAAAAATGCCCTAAAGCTTGAAAGCGCAATTAACATATCGGGAGGAACGATTTCAGCCGCTTTGTTGTTCTTAGGTATAACATGTGGCTAGGGCGATTTTTTATACCCAGTTCTAGATTGTTATTATTGTTTTTGTTCGTAGTCTGATTAGTCGCATAAAATAAATATGTAGTTTATAACTAAATATATTTGCATCTAATATTTGGGACTGTTTTGGCAGCGCCGTCTGTGAATAAAATCAACAGCCGGAAACTCTTTCCACAGAAGTCGCACGCTTAATCTGTCTTCCCGACCGTTAATTTTTATTTCTATAGATGCATTGCCATAATCACTCCAATGGACTTAAGCTGCAGTAGGCCTAAAATGGACGTTTGAAAAATATAAAACCATGCTTTTCTGCAGTTTATGGCTGCACATTTTTTGCGGTGACAAGCATCAGCAAAACTGCAGTCTGTAGTGAAAATAAGCAACTACTGTTCACCCACCTTCCACTAGGGTTCGAAGAGGTCAAAATTTAATGATTCTTAATAATTGTGACTAAAACTCATCGAGAAAAGTGCAAAAATCAAGAAAAATGAGCAAAATTACTGATAAAAAACACCGATGCCCCGTTGTACTCCGTAATCCCTTGAGGGTCATTCATTAATGTAAGCTGAAATTAACGTGAATGGAACGTATTTAAGAGAATAAATACGGCTTGTACCTCGTATGTTGGTACACCTTGGTACCTCTCGGAATAGGTACATATGCACCCGCGGGGTACAATCGGGTTTTAAACTCAGGTTGGCCAGTGTTGCCCCTGCTCCCTGAAGCCGCTATCACCAACCAACCAAACTCAGGTCTCCAGAATACAAGATGGAGCAAAAATTGAACTTTGATTGTCAGAAATCCATTTTTTTTAGTTAGGAATGAGCAAACTAAAAAGCAACATTTCGCACCCCCGCATCAGAGGTAACACAACTCAAAAATTTCCTCTATCCATTTTAAGACGGTATTACGTCAAGTGCAATGTGCGCTATGTCAGCAAAAACGCCATACCTGAGGTTACCTTAATTACGGGTGAATGTCAGTATTCTTTATATTGTACACGTATTTATTATATTTATTCTATTTTACCGCTCATGGCAATGCATTACCGTGAATTAAAACTTGCAGTTCTCAAAATTAAAAATATTAAGTTTTAGATTTGTTCCTTGCCCATGAACAATTCGTCCATTGCACGTTTAACCGAATAACTCGTTACATGTATTAAACTCGCTGAATTACCATTAAAAGCAATTTTGTTTTTTTAAAAAAACTATAATTTCTAAACGCAGCTTAGATATAGCTTTGGGGACATTCTACCATAATTGAAATGTGACTGTAACTCTCTACTCATCTCCGTGTCTAATTAATCTGATTTAAATTCCGAATATCTGCCACTCAAAACTGCTCTCAACGACGAGCGACGACGAGACACTCGCTTTAATTAATATATTTCCAGATTGTGTTGGGTAGGAAAATCGACAGCAAATGAATTTGTAGGCGAGAAGCTGAAGCTTTCTTTTGTATCAATTGACTCCAGATAGATTTAGAGCGAGAGCGCTCTACGAGATTTTTCCTCCTTTCGAAGGCAAAATGTATAGGCGTCTGTAGTCACTCGGGACAAATATCGGAATTTGCATTTCAAATTACTGCTACACGCGTTAACCTTCTGGTAGCATCTAGTGCTAATTATCACGCAGTTTCGCAACTGCTGCAGGCTCTGCCCCGTAAATTGTGATTACGAATTACATTTGATACAAAAGTAAACACTCTTAGATTGCGCTCTTATTAATTTTCTTCGAGGGATTTGCTCATCTACACGAGCCTTCAAATATTTGCTAGATGACGGCCCGGGCGAGGAGATGCATTACCATATTAAATCCTTTTTGAATTGAATTAATTTAACACTTAGGGTTCTATTGAATCATCGAGTGAAATGAGTTAAGGTTAAAAGACGAAGCTGAAACGCGACTCGTGCTCCAACTAATAATAAAATGCTGTTTTTTGCTTTGGAAAGATAATAGTTAAGGAATTACGTGAAAGCATCGTTCCTTAGGTGATCAATTTGTGAGATTTGTTGGAATTTGATGCCAATTAAACTTTTCACATTTGTGCCTTCCAATTTAGTTCATTTAAAAATCTGGTACATTTTTTATTACTATTAGGAATATACATGTACATTATATACACATTAAATACGGTTTATAACTTAAAAGTGATGCCCCCTGCACCCTTAAGCCCCCACTTCCAACCAACCTATAACTTAAAAATGCTCAGGATTTGAAGTGAATCAGATGATATTAGGCATGCCCCTGAACGTAGGCAATCACTTATAACCCCAAAGTATTGTAAGATTGCCTAAGTTAAAAAATATGTTCGTATATAGTCATTCAAAGTTTAAAGCGACGCGTCGGTTAGACATGCTTTCGAAAATGTTATTTGGATTTATAAGCTACTTTCACATTAAAACAAGTCTTTATATTGATTTATTTATGCAAAGGCCTAAAGGGATGCAGATTTTATTGCGAAACCCTCGATATATATTCTGGACTTTCTGATAGTCTGAGGAAATCAATCCCATGGCTGGTGATAGTTCAGAAATTTATTGGCACTTGCTGTATTTTAGTTGAAGCCTTTTAAAATTGTAAGTTAATGTTCATATTGAATTACAATAACTGAAGAAATACTACTCAGGTTACCGCCATCTCAGTGGTTGCCCTGCATTTTATTCGAGTTATTTTGGTACTGCATGCATGCTACTTTAAAAGCTCCATAACGCTCCATAGATGGTTTCAAACTCTTTATTAAAAATTAACCGCTTTAAAACAATATTCACTGAAATGCTTAAACATCAGTATATTTTATACGTTGCCATATCATTTTGTGCCAGTCGCTTTAAAGCGAGCAGGTATAGTTGACTGGCGGCGAGCGAGACTCTTTATGAAGCGTGCCTGTCACGGAATATGACAGCGTTATTATTAATTTATTTGAGAAATTAATTGAAAAAAACAAGATAAAATTGCGCGAAGAAAACAGGAGACGCGGGGGAAGAAGACTAGAGTGCAGAAAAATCCGAGCGATATTTTATTTTACGGTGCAGGAATTGATAATTTATTATGACAGAAGCAGGCTTTTATAGCGATATTGGAATTATAGTAATACGCGGAGGAGAGCCCAATCTAGCTGTTCAAATCTGTCTACTTGTGGATGACGTGGTCCCATGGCACCTCCAAATCTTCTACATCGTGCGCTGCTTATCGTCATCACTATTTTGAAAGAGAGCCGAGATACTACCCGAGAGCAGTTTTCAGATTGGGGGAAATCGGCCCTAACTTTCTATCACTACTTAATCCCCCGAGAATATAAATGGTGGGAGTTGGCTTTGGCTGAGGAGGAGAGATCCCTCCGCTGTTGTGGCTGACTGCTCCCCACCGCACACGCACTACTATCTTACCACTCCCTTCACTCGTGCAATATTTACGCATTCTCATCCTCCATCATTCCCCGCACTACCCTACACCCCCCTCCCCTCCCCTCCCAGACGCACGGTATGGCCCAACGCCTATATACAGAGAGTGAGATAGAGCGAACTCCCATTTCATTCACTATTGGCGTGAGACTTACTTACCGGGTTGGATATAAACGAAAATCACCCCCCCCCGCCCTCCCCAATTTTCACTCCACTCGCTTTTCTATAACGGGGCAGCGGAATTACCGCGATAACGTTATTGTAAAGCTCCGCGATGTTTCAGTTACCTCCTTTTTATCGACAATCACGCACTAAATTAAGGTTAGAAATGTTTATAGTTGTCTTAAAGCTTTTGTGTAAGTTCTTTACGTTAAAAGCTATTCGATTTCAAAGCCTTGATTTCTACGCATTTGCTAGGGCATGGTGCTAGGTCTGTATAGTCTGCTCAGAAAGATTTTATACGGTTTGAGGTTTTTTTCTCACTCCTCCTCCTCCTCCTCTTCCTTTATTCCCGCCTATTGGTTTTCCTTTTTCTCCCTTTTTTTTCTTTCTTCGCGGATATCGTCCCATTTTCTCCTCTAGTCTTTCTTAAGAAAATGAGGGTTTACGAAGACTGTGCGCCGTGATGCTCTGCATGGTCCGTGCACCAAATTGGATTACTGCTCGGACTAATGGCCAATTCACCTATAATCTCATTGTGGATCTAATAAATTGGATATTACAGATCATAGCAAATACAAGTGCCAGCGAAACAAAACTGACGTCCGTGTAGCTTCTGCGGTGGCACTGCTGTCCATTAAGGGGATGGACAGGAAGTCTGCGTGGAAAATAAGGCTCCAGCGACTGCCAATTCTAGCACAAACGGGCGAGGAATCGCCAGGTCTTTCTGTTTGTAGAGTATTAGCTAGCTATAGTACTCCTTTTGTCAGCGATTTTACTCTTAACGTATAAGACGCCAGAGTTTTGGGGCGTTGAATTTATTGAAAATCCAGAACAAACTGGTCGGAAAATGTTGGCAGAGGATGGCGTTTTTCTTGGCGAAAAAAATGCAACATCATCAGAGAAAAGGCGAAACTTAAATTCCTAGTAATTCCTTATGCTTAACAATGAAGCATCCTGCAATGACACATTCAGGGTGACAAATACGTATACTTTACATTGTACGTTAGGAAATCGGCTTAATAAAATCACGCTATTTAGTGGGTACAAGGATAGTCAACGTTATGCGAACAAAGTTTGTGTTGGCCTTGTTTTTATTTCAAATAACTTTATCTTTTCACTGCATTGCTGAGACTGCAAACCTGTCATAAATTTGTGACTTAAAAAAATTCATTAACTTCGAAATCTCAATTTCTAGCCCTGAAAGCTAGTTGCAGAGCTGCTGAACTGTTTAGCAAATTGATGGTTATTAATGCGTGATTTTTTGTGTGTTTCTATGGCGATGAATGATCAACATTATCAATAAATTACAAGTTTGAGATGGTTAGCTCCATCTTTGAAACATTCTGCACGATGCAAACAAAATATTGCAATGCTTTTCACGGTTGGTTTAGGGCAACTAACGCATTGTTTCCTCGACAGTTGTAGGCTGTGGTGTTTGAAAGGGATTCTGTGATTTTTCTTTTCTGCTGTCAGGAGGTCCAAGATTGCACTTTTATTTGATCGATGTACACAATCTATTAGAATCTTGTTGGCGATAAATAGTTGCCAATCATTAAGGCTCACTCCACTTTCTCCACCATGCGAATGAAGCTTTGGCTCACTGAAATGTATAGCCGAGGCAAAGAAGGGAATTTAGTCGCCGACTCGATGTCTCAACGGACTCAGCTTCTGCAATTTTTTATTTCGGTTAATTTAGAAATCAGCGAATTAGAGGATCAGCCTTGGTTTGCTTTGATGCACACTGTCTAGCAAAATTTGCCTTTTGCCCCGTTCATCTTTTCTATCAAATTATCGTTGCTTTGATGCGTGATCATCCTATCAAAGTCGACGATGTAGCTTAATGGATAACAACAGCACATAAGGTAGCTCAATTAATCAATCGAGTTGAGGTCTATGACGTCATATCAATGTAAGAACACGATGAGTTAACTAAAGATATTGCACAGTTAAAGGTTATCTTTATTGGAAAACTCTATAGCCCGAAGATTATTAAGATTTTTTCATATATGCTAAAAAACATGCAACTGCTTAGCTTCGGTTGATGTGCTTGAATTCGTAATATCCATTTTATCTTTATGTATAAAACGGACAAAATCAATGAAAGCGACGTTTTCATGTTTGATATAAAGCGCATGAAAATTTCAAGTATTTTCAACAAGACACAATTTAATAGAAGGTTTTCGATTTCTTGCAAAAGTAAATTTTTTTCATGATGAGAACTATAGTTATTTGGGGAAAAATAAGCAAAACACTTTAAAACACGTGTTACTCATCGTTTGCTCGTTCATTTCCATATGAAAAATAATATTTTCTTTCAAACCGGTACTTTACTAATGCACAAATGTCCCTTTTTTTTAATATTTTTAATATTTTTTATGTCTAAAGTTTCCGTTTTTACCTACTTAACAGCCATTAATAACTTTTAAATTTCAAAAAAGTCTTCTTGATTTCTGCCAGATATGTAGCTGATAAATTGTTTCAGTGATTTCCATCGTTTGGCTTACAAGCACCATCTAGCGGCAATCTTATTGTCGCGCTGCTCCAGACTTCTATACATAGGTTTCTCAAATTAGGCCTCCGTTGATTGCTCATCCTTCTGTGCTAATGCAATTTAAAGTTGGCTGTGCTTTCGAAGTTGCTAGTTGCTCATGCTTGATCAGGCTAGTGTCCAATTGCTAGATTAAACAGCGGCTTTTTGAGTCTGCTAGGTACTAATGCGAGTGTAAACTATGCAATTTCGTCTGCATCATTTTATTGAATTTTCATCGGAGTCTGCCAGCAGAAAAATACATTAAAGGCGAACTGGGGAAGCTGGAAGGCTGAGCCTGCCCGTGCCTTCATTTCCATAAAAATAATACTAACCTAATTTTTATTTGATCATAGCCTCGCCTGTGCCAATCCGTTAATCCAGTTTGGAGGCAAGAGGCGACGTTAGCACTATTCCGGTCATTGCTCTTGCTACTATATAGATTACGCTGCTAAGGGACTATAAAACTGCATTCAACCAAAATCCTTTTAATATTTTCCAGAAATTTTCGAGGAGTGAGATGGGGAAGGGGGGAGAATTTGGGGACAGTCGTTACAGCCCAATGCAATGTCTAAGTAATTAGATAATTATATCAAGTTTGGTTCATTTAGATTCATTAAGGACCATTTCACCATTTTTTTTCCCGAAAAGTCTGCTTTGTTTCCAACTTCAATTGTTCAATTTTCTCATTCGGAATCCAATAAAAAAAACTTTGAACTTACGTACATGTAAGTTTAAAGCAATATTGCTTCAGGTATAGGCAGTTGAAGGCGAGTTCGTAATACGAAGCCCAAATAAGTATTTAGACTTATTTCTTAAATGCACTATTGAAGTTTTAATTGGGAAATCCTTGAATTCGTCAGTCATCACGGCGCCCTTAATGGTCTTCGAGTTTTTCGAAGCATCCTTGAATTTTTAATCCTTTTAGAGGTTGGTATACTCCATAGCACTGTTTTACGAATCCAGTTTTAATATTAATTTGAGCTGGAAAACACTGCTGAGACTTATTAATTGGTCCTTGAAAAATAAAATCTTTGTAATCCTGATAAAGAAATCTTAAGTGTGTCGCTGATAAATAATGAGGAAAATTTCTACTTTTGTAGCGGCTCATTTAATAGAAAGTAGTCTGTTCTCAGGATTTTCCTTATCAGTATTGTGACATGAGTCAGGGCCCTACGAATGTGAAACATCCTTGAAATATACCTTAATTCCTGTACTAGTAGGAATTTTTCCATTGCCTGTTATATTACAGTGAAGTGAACTTTAAAATATCAAGCATCATTTCATTCCTAGCCTTTGTAAATTTCCAAATATAAAACTGCTCATTTGGAATTTGGAATTTTTTTCAAAAGAAAATCTTCAAAATTATAGATGTGTTTATAAAATTTAGCAAACGGAGTATTTTCCATTTTCAACAATTGATATGGAAATAAAATGTAAAAACGTATTTATACATGCCTTTGCTCGTGCTTTCCATGCAGGTAACATTTTAAATGCATGTTAGTTGCATGTTGGAAGGCTTTTTGACATGATTGAACTTAGACGTGTAAAACATGTATAACAGTATGTAAATCACAACCATTTTCGTGATTAAAGTGTTTTTTCTACATGTGCGTAATGTTAGAGCTCGAATGTTCTGCTATAGCAGCAAATCAAGAACGGTTCATCCGTTCGTGTTCTATGCGAATGACCTCGCTGTAAAACATGCAGCGGAATTGCGTAGCAGTCACTTCGCATCTGCAATTATGCGAAATGGACAGAAGAAATCAATGCATATCGATCGGTCGTGTTAACTGCGTGCAAAACCAAAAAAAAAGTGCACCGGGCGCTGTTGGGCATTTAGGATCAGAGGGATAACGGGTGACGCATTTTCAATATTGCCCATGCACGTGTCAGAGTGAGCAGACCTGACAGGGAAAAAAGGCAAATGCGGTTGAGCCCATGAATGGTTGATGAGCATCCTCTTACGGCGCTCCCTATTGGGAAAATTGGATAAAGAAACCGCCCCGCGAAAAGCCTGCTCCCATCATATTGGCGGTTGCAGCCTTAACTAGTTATGCTTCGTTTGAGTTTCACGCAACAATGAATAGACAATAATAATATCAAATAGAGATACGAGGATCCTCTCGCACTTCTGTTGTTCCAACTTCCAATGTTGCGCCATTGGAAAAGCCTGACCAAAAGCCCTCTGCCCTCTCCCCTCCCCCCAAAGCCTTGCCACTTAATTAAAACGAGTGCACAGAACCCCTGCAGCCTGGATTTATAGGGTGGTCGATTTTGGCATTTTTGGCTTTTATATAAAGTTGTTGTTGTTCGCCATGGAACTCGCGCTTAAAAATGATTTGTCGCAGCGTGGCTTACATGCCTAGACAACAATCCGCTGATTAAACTAGTTTTTTTTTTGGTCAATTACTGAAATTAAACTGGCGTTAGTACGGGTCTGATAAGCCTGTAATTAGCCCTAGATAACGTTGCAATATAGCTGATTGCTGCGGATGTGTTCGTCCGTGGAAACGTTTTGATGGAATTTGCGTAAAAGGGGATGAAAATTCCAATTTGAAATTATTTTGCTGTCCATAAGTGCTCCCTTGTATGGTCATCGTGGTTTTCACGAAACTATATTCTGAATTATGGGTTTCTGCTTAATGAATTACCTAGGTAATATTACAATAGGTATGCATTTTTAATTGCACGTTGTCAAGGATAGCACATACCAACTTGCAGTTAAATAGTACAGGGCGATACAAAGGTATCGAACATTTGATATCTGCAAGTTAAACATTTGAAATGATTTTGCGAATGATCATTCATGTAAAGAATATTACAATAATTTGCTTGTTTACTTGAAACGGCATCCTATATTGTATCTTGAAGTTGTTTAGAGTTGTTTTGAAGTGTTTAGCTATAAATTTATTTACTACTGAGTCCTGAATTTCGACCTGTCCTAAATCAGAACAAAATTCTCTTTGTGTAAAAATTGGGCTATATTTGTATCCCAAACATTTCTGATCATGTTTCCCAAGTTGTATTTTATTGCATTTTATAGTTACATTATTTCAGAATTGAAATATTTGAAGCAATGCAAGTTCCATGTTTTTACAATAAAATGTTAAAATCACCTGTCGTATACTATAGCGTATCTTGGGAAAAATACGTAAACTGCATATTTTATCTAGGTATATGCATGGTGGTCGGTAAAATGTTCCATACACGGGGAATGAGCTCCATCTAAATGAGTTAATCAAAAGTTGACAAAAAAAACACGCACAGGGAAATTCTCAACCCCCTATTTCAATTATATTATATATTCCATTTGAGTTTTTGCCGAATCTCTCTAATTTATTGAACAAATAAGCATTGATTAATCCCTCCGAAGCATATCCCCTTCCATTTCCTCTTTTTATCCCTGTGAGTTCCTTTCCCAATTGCGGCGACAGTGGTGTTACCCGCTATTGGTTTTATCTCATTTGCATAGTTTTCTCCGTTGGATTCGAGCTTTAATGGCCAATTACTTCATACTTTCCTTTATCTGGAAATTAATAACGTTTGCCTTGTCTAACCCAAGATAATGGCTGAAATTAACTGTCATTTGAAATTTTAATGAAGTTGGCAAACCGAAGTATTTTATTTATGCACGATGCGCTCAGACTGAAGCGTCGTGCATTTCACAAGCTAGCATCAATTGACAACGACCGAAAATTAAAATCAACTTAGAATATAACCGCTAATATTTGGCATCCCCTAATTAAATTCGCCCTGCAAATGTGAACCCAAATGCATGGATTCGAGTGGTGGTTTGACACCACCATTTTGCACCTCCAAAAGTGCCGTGATCTGGAGTGTTGATTATGCTTCATCAACGTCTGCGAGCAGATTTATTGCCTATAAAATATTGGAGTCGGTATACGCATTGATGGATCGTCCTTCCGTCTCGTTATACTAATTAGAATCTTGGTCATAATTAATATAACAATAAAACCTTGTTGTGCCTAACTATGATGAAGCAACGCGACGCACACTTGAAGAGCCAAGACTTGACCTCTATTATTTCACAAAAGTTAATTAGACGAGCAAACAACACTCTTCCTCTAATAATAACCCTGGTGGGCAAAACGGTATTACGAGGCATAAAATTTTTCATTCATAACTCGCCGAATCTGTTAACTATGAATTAAACGCCGATGCAGTGTGGCATTAAATGCATATCAAGTCTGATGGAAGGTCATTAGTGAACGAGGAACCACTGTTGTGACAACTGGGTGGGAATGGACGTTAATACGAAGCTAGTTGAAGAGGTTGCCCAACTTACCCCCGCGTTTTGATTCGCAATTATGATACGTGACTTTTAAAAAATTCTTAATTATTAAAGTGAATGATCACCCCGAAAGCCGCACCAAAATTCTGCTTTTGACTTCTTCCTGCCTATGTCTTGGGACTGAACAATAACATGAAGGGAATTGTCCTTTGCAAGAAATGCTCTGTTGTCCTTGTTATACATGGCATTGACACATTTGTGTCCATGTTCCAGCATTTGAGGAATATAAAGCGTTTTTCTGGATTTTAGAAATTTGCACACACGTCAAAAGTCTGAGTGATCAAGAATACAGAATATTATCATGTATTATTTCTTTAAATATCTATTCCATTATCACACAGCATGTGCATTTGCGCCCTCAAGCTCTTATAAACAACCAACCAATCAATCACATAACCTCTTTTAAAATCTAGTATGATATTTCCATGGAAATACCATCATTGCCAAACTCTGATCAACATGGACAACTAACAAACAAGCCTGCAGCCTTTTTTTCTTAATTGGCAATTTTAAAACTTTTTCAAGGCTTAGGAAGTTAGGCAAGATGCACTTTACTAACCATGTATATTGCCAAAGCTCGATATTAGTCGAGATGATGTCCAAAAACATCTGCTGTATCTCTGAATAAAAATAAATCACTAAGACCAGACAAAGTTATTTTTCCTGCAAATTTAAAGTAGTTATCCGAGAGAAGTAACCACTATTCAATATATCCAAATTATAATAATCTTGTTTCTCATACATTCGTGATTTGTAATGTCTTAAAATACAATTTATACTGCTAACATGATAAAAACGCGAACTTTCTACTCAGGTTGGCTATAGCACGTATCAAGTATAGTGAAACGTTGGCAAAGGTATAGTACTCATATATATATATTTTATGAAGCTGTTATAGTATAGACCCAAACGAAAATCCAGTTTTTCCACTTTGACTTCCAATAAACATATTTATTTTATTTCTGCAATTGGTTTTCATATTTAATTTTGTGGTTTTGTGATGATTCGTAGAAGCTGTCTAATAAACATATATCAAGAAAGATATACAATCTCGAATCTTCCAGTCATATCGCGCCACCAGAAGCCAAGAAACCACAGAAGCCGAGATAAAAAATCTCCCCATTAAATATGCGAAATTGATGCGTAACAGTTTAATCTTAGTAGGGGGACTAATATTCATGTCACATAGTACAACTTTACTACCCTACTTGGTTTTTTGCTTTAAATATTCAAGTTTAGATAAATGCAATTTTAGTTCATGATGTGCAGCTAAATTATCTCGTTTGCTGCTTCGTTACCGAATAGTTTGTGCCTAAAATATTAAATAACGGGAGTACGAAATACGTCATGCAAGTTGGAGCAAAATGCAAAGTGTGGGTCAGCGCCGTGCTCCTTTGCTCTTCCACCTCTTTTCACTTTTCAAATATTCTTGACCTCTTTCCCTCGAATATTGGCAATGGAAAGTGCGTATTATACTATAGCTGAATATAAATGTCTGTTCCACGCTTAAGATGTCCAGCATTTGATGTCACCTGTCCTCATACTTGTACGCGTGCACCTTACCTGCATCCACAAATCAGCGTTATTGGAAGTTTAAAATTCGATTTTGCAAAATCATGCTCGACGACACTCATCAGTAGTTGAATAAATCAAAAGAAATATGAAAATGGAGTACAACAAATAATGTCGTGCATTTTCCATATAAAACATTAACATGTCCGAACATTCAAAATACTACTTTGAAATTCGCAGATTATTCAGTGGACAATGCATCTTAAAGAACTTGAATGATAAGATATGGCAAAGCATCAGTGCTCAGTCATTTTCTGGTGATATGACACTTAGATCGGTATGTTGCAGCTTCTGAAATTCTTCCGAAAAGCACGAAATTGAATGCTGTATCCTCTGGCCCAATATCACTTCATGGATTTCTCAACATGTACCAGAACTGACTTGTATTATAATAGGATGCATTCCTTTATAATTTCGTGGCCGCCAGGTTGCTAAGTCAGCATCTCGTAACCCCACTATGGCTTCTATGAAATCACCGGATAACGAATCAACCATTCAGGTAGCCCCATCTATTTCCCATGGTCATGGGGCAACATCATCACACAATTTGATTCACAACTAGACTTCTTCTCGTTTCTACTTTGAAAAATGTTGTACTCATCAGCCGGCTGCATGTGTTGGGCTGCGCTGACTGCCGAAGACTGCATGCTCCCTAATTTGATTGGTCGTTTGCATAATTTCTATAAGCTCGTTAAATCTAGCAATGCCTTATTAATCAATCCCGCATGCACGGTTCGAGCAATCTACATACATAGCTGTACCGGAGTCATTTTCTTTAATAAGAACATTTTCATCTGGCAAGACACACCTGCCTTTGCTCACTGAACGGATTTCCCCCTCATACCGGGTTCCTGTTATACTGGTTTGGTACGGTGCGTTTTTTTTCTCACCGTAAGACTTTCCAAAGGGTTAAATCTGAGTTTCTGCCTCATCGTGTGTTAATTCAGGAGGACAAAGCGCCCAACTTCGCAAGTTGCAACAGCCTGGCTTCGACTGCAGCTTAAGGTCATTGGAAGTGCTATTGCGAGTGCCATTGGCAGTTTTTCAACGGGTTTGGCATATTTCATCCCTTCGATTTTCACTCCATTTTTAGCTGTTGCATGACCTGGTGGCGCTGGCCTTCTTGACGCGTGACAATCGTGACCCGAGGCAGTCCCTCGCATTGCGCTGATGCGAGGACCCGGGAGGTGAAGCCAAGACCTACCTTACGTGTTTGACATTGCCCAGTATCCAAACATATACAAACATCTTTGGGTTGACGACGACTTTTAAAAGAATAAAAAAATGTATTTTTTATTTCTTATAACGTGTGTAGTTTAGTCAGGGAGTGGAAACCAGTGATCAAACAGTAGGTAGTCGAAAAAGGTGGAGTCGATGGCCATTAGCAGTTACTAGCGGAATGTTGTGGCCGGGTGCGGATCTGCTTTAGAAGAAGTTCGCAGCCGCCAGGGTTTTTTTTAAAATCTGGAAATACCGTCGTGTGCTTGTGTGTACAGCACATCTTGCGAGAGACGAGAAATCGTTATGAGCAGGGTTCTAAACATAAAATTTTATACTCGTCTTCCTCCCCCCGCCAACCAGTTAAATACACATCAACTAAAGTAGTTGAAAGCTTGAACCCCACGCTAAGATATTTCGGTTATAAAACAGATAATTTCTGTACCCGTAGCTTTATGACATGACTGACTTGGGTAAAGTTTTTTTAAACTAGTTAAACGTTCAATTGCATAGTTAACATGAAGGGAAAGTTGCAGCTTAAGCATTTTCTGTGCTGTTTCTCAGGGATAGCGAGGCTCTGCTTTTCTATGATGGTTGAACTTATTTTCGTAAAGTAATTGTACATTAATTGATAACGCGAGTTCTTTTTTATTTCCAGCTGTTGAGTAATAACCC
Source organism: Ommatoiulus sabulosus (assembly GCA_034697705.1). Lineage (NCBI taxonomy): Eukaryota > Metazoa > Arthropoda > Diplopoda > Julida > Julidae > Ommatoiulus > Ommatoiulus sabulosus. The sequence continues at coordinate 932 of JAQGAO010001068.1, read as the reverse complement.
CGCAATAAGTTTGTTTCACACGTATACGAGCGTACTTGGAATTTTTAGCTGTGCCTGCATTTTAGTAGAAAAGTGGATTACTAATTATTAATACGTAATTATTACGTAATTATATACGTAATTATATTTAAAAAAAATATTAATTATTTTACGGATTATTAATTTTTTTCTTATTATTGACCACAAAGATACTAACTCTTGCTAGCGAGTGCATACTATATACTTGATAACGGCATCAGTGACAAATTAATAAAATTCTGAGAAATGTATATAGTATATATGGACCATTGTAGCAATTATGATATGCTGTTGTGGTAGTTTTTTGGATTAATTTATCCGCCATTAAAATAGGAAAGCATGGAATGAACGTGCCATTTCAGCCCATATAAATAGTGATAATTATAATTAGTGAGATGACATTATCATGAATTATAAATGTAATTTTTGGTGATAATGGTTATGTACTGTCTCATTTACTTAATGATCATTGAAATGTTATTAGCTTTGGACTGTTTGATGTGACTTAAGTTAATTTATCGTACATTTTGTACTTATGAATAATGATCAGTACTTTCAGAACTATGCACCAAATTGAAAATGTATCTTATCCGTATAGATCATCCGTGTAGAAAGCCTGTTTAGGCTAGTTCGACATTTTAATGTATCGATATTATCTAAACTAGGTAATGCTTTTGATTTTCTAAAAATAAATATTAATTTACAGTCTATAATGACATTGAATGGACGAGGATAGTGATTAACTGATATTTTAAAAATTGAAATGTGCACAGTTAAGTTTACCAGAAAAAAACATTTGAAATACTTGATTGGCATTAAATATATCGTCTTCATGAGTACAGTAGAACCCCTCTAGTCCGCCCTCGGCTAGTCCGTCACTCCGGTTAATCCGACCATGGTCAGAGGCTACCTTT
>JAQGAO010001067.1:0-26854 GCA_034697705.1 Ommatoiulus sabulosus | reverse complement strand
TCACATTGCAGTAGCCGCAGTAATTTTGAAATGACACAGGGTGGTGATGGACTTATGAATCACCCTGTATAATGTACTTTCAGGTATTTTTTCCGCTTTTTTGAGAAAATATATTTTACGAATATATGTATGGGCCTCTCGAATATCGCCTATATGGCAAAAGCTATATACTGTATGTGAAATCTGACGTTACCAGAAAGCATATCTCACGTCACATTGCACGCCACGTTTCAGCATGCAACCATGAATTGTACGATTGCATAGCAGGAAATATTGCCGCAGGGCCGGTTTTCTTTTCCTACCGTGCAAAACGTTTTCCCGAAAAACTGCATCGAGTTTCCTGCAATGCATTGGTGTATTGCATGTTTGCATGCATGCATAATATCAAAAATGCCAACTGTATAACTTTGCGATTGAAAATTTAATGTCACAAATGCATACAATGTCATAATTTTTCAACGCTCTTCAACATTCTAACTAGATTTTTGCCCTATCTTTAAACATTTAATATTTTGGGTTCACCCAAACCGAGAACGTACAGTAACATGTTACTTGCGATATGTTTTATGGAGTTTTCACACATTGCACTTCTAATTCAACTGGGAAAGCGGAGTATAACTACAGTAAATACATTTGTAATACACTGTATATTGCTGAAATATTTAGATTTGAAGCACTTTCATTTCAACATGACAACATTCCTTATCGCTCTAATTAAGAAAACCTTGAGGGCAATGTCTTGTTTACCTGCATATAGCCTAAATGTACATGTGCGTGTATTATATAAGGCCGATGCCACTCTAAAATATGGGTTATATACTGTATAGCGCTTTCACAATAAAAAAAACAATCTTTCATCATTATGCACGACGTTGATAGGTTAATTGGTGTCTTTATTCTATACCATAAATATTAATGGGTTTACTGAAACATCCTTGTGTTTATCATTCTTTATTCATTAATTATTGACACATTCCATGAACATTTATCTTTGGCGTTTTAGTTTTTTGGTATTCCGGCATACTTTATCAACTGTCTTAGTCTGGTGTTTTGCTTATGAAAATCTTAGTTTACTTGATATCAAGGAGCCTGATTAGTTAGCATCACGAGCTTAGGTTATCCTTGAATGCATAGACTCGAGCGTCTGCCTATCTTTGCACACAATTGCCACGATCTTGTAAACATCGAAATTAATTATTTATAACATAATTAGCTGGCACAAAAAGTATATTGCGTGTACAGGCATGCATCAACATACATTAGTGGCATTAGAGAATGTAAACAAGCTATATATGGCCCCTTCCTTTTTGAAAGACGTACAACTTGCGGGTATCTGTGGTTTGGATAATTACCAGCCAACCATCAAAGCAACAATTTTTCACCAGGCGTTTCTTGTAAAGTTAATATTTTTTCACTGACATTTATTTTTTGTGAGAATGAAACAAATATCGAAATGATATTGATCCAATGGAAATCATCTCCTTTTATTTTATTTATTCACCTAATGCATTTGCCCCGAAAAAAACTGTTTAAAGTAAATTGTTGTACGGGTTACAATTATTGTTTTTCATTGGGTTGAAGTTTAGAATTTATAGGCGTTTCCTTCAAGTTGTGCGTATTTTAATGTGGTAGCAGAAAAGTTTTGAAAATACAGTTGCAAATTGAATGGCTCTGCAGTCTTCAATGAGGGTTAGCCAATCGATAACTTTCCACACTCGTTTGCGTCATTGATATACTTCAAGATGTATATACATATTCTGCCTTAATATTTCTCATCCATAATAATTGTCAGACGGAGAGTGAAAGTACTTTAATTTGCTTACTTTGCAATTTCATTATTAACGCGTCTTTTACTCAACGTGCAATACAGAAGATCATTATTTTGGGCCCTGACAGATTCATCATTTGTTGCAGGCGCCCACTAAGGATCATAACTAACTTTGTTATCATGTTAAATTACATTCATTTTTTATCACCTTTTTTTTCTAGTCTTTACTTAAAAATAATAACCTGTCGTCTGTAATACAATTAATCATGTATTTGTTACATGTTCAAACTTGAAACACTTAGACCGAAAGAATTTTTTTTTTTCGAAGAATGAAATTACAGTTCTCTCTGGCATCTTCTATACATTTCTAAATCTATAAGAATTGGCATTCGAATTACAGTATCTAGAATTGCCGTTACTCGCCATGAATGCAAAATTATGCAAGATTGCAGAATATATTTAAAATAATATGCTGTTACGGTAATGTTCACGTACTTTGAACTAATCCAGATTGAAATATATTTCGAAATGATTTTTTTAATATGTCTGAATTCAGTTACACCAACAAATACATTAGTAAATATTGTGCAATAATTTATATAAAAACGCAACTTACTTGGTTCCCTACCGTCCAAGAATGCTTTACAAAAAATGTATAATGACCGCTGTATGGAGTATTTATGATCCTGATTTAGTTTGATACGAAGTTTGATACTTGTAAATTCTAGGAGAACTATGCATTAGATGTAACATACTTCAAATTGAAATTGCCGATGTACTTCAACGTATTTTCTCCATATGAAATGAATTTAAAAGAATGTACATTTGAAATGCAATTCCTTCGTAGCTGTTACTTAATGTCGTTTCTCCTCATAGCTCATTTCTGTCTTAAAGATTTCATTCACCTCTCACTAGAGACAACTCTTAGAAGGGATGCCCCCAAGTAAGGGTATATTTTACTAGTAATCATGTCGTTATACGCAGCTAGAGTAAGACGTTTGCAGTCCATGCATTATTGGCAAGGATGTGTCTGCGAATTTCTTCAGTCAACCCTGGAGAATTGAAAGAAGCCCCTGAGAAACAGACAGTGATTTATTAATGAGGAGCAACTACAGTATTGACCTAGACTAGTGGCTGTGGTTTTGGAAATTCCAAGTTGCATGCATAAAAATCGTTGACGTTTTTAATGCTATCGACTCTAAAACGCTGAACATTGCGTCATTCTCATTAGAAACCTTTGTTTTCCTTACACGCCCAAATGCACCTCCACTACGTGCTTGTGGTTAAGACGAACAATGGTACGCATGCATGGCATCACTAATAGAGACAACTGTAACGGCTCGAGAGCGTGGCTGGAAGTGGTGTAAATAACGCGCATTGTGTAGAAACTGCGAACTCGTAAAATATATGGGGTTAAAAACAACTTCATGCACAAATTTCACAGATGCAACGATCTAATCAACTGCCATCGTATCTGAACTTATTATTACACGCACTAACTATATGTTGGTGATAGGTGTACATTTCTTCAATTATGCAAATTGGCAGGCACAAAATCGTTCATCAGGCGTGATAATCAGTCAATTTCTTCAGGGTTTTGTTTTGCATTTTTAAACGCATTTCGTAGTTTCACGCATCGTCTGTTTTGAGGAAATTGTATTCGATTAACACCTGAGGGTTGAGTTTTCTTTAGAGTTAAGAAATTCATAAGATGCTGCAGACCAGAAAAGAAATTTTTAGATAGCGAGGGATTGCAACGTACTGTAAGTGTAAGAAGAGCAAAATGATGTCATCAGACATGACGATGAAGAGGAACTTCGTGGTCATTTATTATGTCTTTTCAACCGTCGTAGACAGAAAGCTAAGTATACTTACTTCGTATAAGCACCTTGTACTTTCTGGAAGTCGATCACTGCGAGTGAAATGCCTTAATGGAACGACAGGTTCATGCTATTTATAGCAGGTGATATCTCCTGTCTCCTGATGAAATTCTTTTGTGGACATTTTCGGATGTACTATCTTGAATGTTACCTTCAATCTGAGATCTCACTGTTGTTCCATCGCGATCATGTTCCTAAAACTTCTCTAGCATCAAATGAATCCTATATATAACAAACTAGAGTTTACATGTCCATATTCTTTTCGTGTGCAATTACCTCTGACATGTCTAAATTGTCACCAATGTCAGGCGAAATACAAGTTGTTCTTGAAATACATATACACTGCACATGTAGGTGTCAACAACCCAACACCTTTTTTTAACAACAGTTTGCCGGTTTGGGATATTGCTTCATTCAGTTGGTGACATAACGGCTCGAATACTGCTAACGTCACGACAGTAGCTTTGCGATTGTAAGAACGTTTTGTGGAGTTAAATGACCTCTCCGATATTGGGTCAGCGCGAGTTGCTTCGACTGACGTTAAGCGCATAAAAGATTATACAGCTTACAAGTTTTTATACGTTAGTTATATTGGCGGTTCACGCAGCGCAGGCGGTATGGAATTTTTCATTTTTTTATTAGGGTCCTAATAAAACGTCTCGAGCACGACCTGTAACAGGGGTGTTTTTATGAGTAAAACGCATCCTGAAGAGCCGCACCCATCACCTGTCCTGGACTCCTGTTTAAAAATTGAAACTCGACGTGGTCGACATTGTGGATTTGTTAAGGAATGGCTTTGTCTCATTTTCTTTTTCTTTTTCTTTTTTTTTTCAATTTCACCACATATGACATTGAGGGAAATGATGGAACATATCCGGGAACAAAAAACATTTTGTCCTTAATGTAACAGGCGACAGATTCAGTAAAAATGCAGTTGCACTCAGCTAGAGACCTGTATACCGCATCGCATAAATATTCATGGAGGTATGGTAGCCTACATATGCAACATCTGCAGGATTATCTCAGGCTACTATAGCGCTTTTAGTTTTCGCATCACGTTTTTTCACGCCAGGAGATGTGCCGTGCCAAAATTCATCATTTTTCTCATGTAAAACACAATGCGATAATGTCATCGGTTTTTTTGGGAGATCACCAAAAACCGTTTGCACCCCCCAATGTGTCTCGATGATTGAGAGCGGGCCCATTGTCAGTGTTTGGTACTGGATAATGTCGCGTTACTTCATATTTGTTCCCGCAGTCCGAAGCGTTTGAACTTCTGACCATCCTGGCAGGTGCTACGTGGATGTGCACCCAAACGGTTGTTATTATAAGTCAAGGTTCTCATAACATTGGTGTAGTTCTATTGATTGCATCGTTTATGGTTTTGGGCAATACTTGGGCACCTAAAATACATTATAGTTGCAATAAGCTCGTAAACGTTCGTGTCTACAGTACTGACCAATCGAACGTTGAGCTGATAGCTATTGGTCATCCACCGTATGTTGTCCCTCGTGCACATGTTAATAAAACGTAGCGCCATTCAAAAACAACGTCTTGCTTCGGGTTATTACCGAGATCCCGCCAAAGTTCCCTGTTTTAAATATAAGAAACATAGGCTATGGGCATTTTTTTACTTCATGCTACCGTAAAATTCCCTTTGTCATCATGTTTTTCCTTCATACTACCATCAAGTTTCTTTTGTCAACTTTGTCAAGTTTATTCATTTTTTAATTTGCCTTTATAAACAACTAATATATTCATGCATGAATTGGTGCACTAATTAATTCGGGGCACTAATGAATTCATGGCACACGACTTGACAACGAGTTAAAAAAAGAATAATTCAATAAACTGAAAAAGTCTACAATACTCTGCATTGTACCTCCAAGCTTTATATTTCAAATTCCCTCGATAATAATTAAGTGAGATACAAAAAATAATTATGTTTTTATTGTTGAGAACATAATGCCAAACGATGTCTTATGTGAAAAACAACTTACGCGCATATTATTTGCAAAGCGGTATTGTGCTTTCCTAGCAAATCCGTTAATATAATCTTATTTTCTATGCTACTAATCTTAATAGAAATATTCTCATTAAAATTAATTAAATTATTATAAAAAGTGTTTATGCCTATTTTGCTTATTTTATAACTGGGGCATTTCTTTCGCAATTTTGACAACTTATGTACAGTTAACACCTCCATGACATATACCCATTCAAAACTTGAAAATTAAAATGCATTCAAAAGCTGGTGAATTTTACACGAAGCTTTCTTATTTATTATTAAAAAAAAGTCTTATTGTCGGTACAATAGCGAGTGCTTGCAATTACGTGAATAACTGCGATTATTCGTGTAAAAGTACAATATTAAAGATGGCGGAAGACGCGGAAAATGAAAATAGAATGACTCGTGTCTATATGGTATTTTATAGGCTTTGAAACGTCATTCCAAAGTCTGTTTTCGAAAGTCACACAAACTTTAAAAGTTCCACGAATGGCATTCAAAATGATTTCTTCTTTGTCAGCATATCTATAGATCATAAATTGGATGCAATAATGGATTTCCGCGTTTCGTCTTTCACATATACAGTATATATAGAAATATGTTAGGCAATTTGAAATGCACAATGCAAAGTGCGTTTTTTGTTTGATTTCCATGGCAAATAGAATTGAATTTTCAAAATTCTTACAAAATATCGTTATACTTGAGCCGTGGCGAAATAAGATCTTGAAAATTACATTTCTGTAAGACGTTTTTTTTTTACGAGAAAATATATTTATACAAGTGTACAAGGCATATGATACATTATTATTCGGTGAATACAATAATTGCAAATACCGTACTCACGATTTGATCGATGCATAATTTGTGCAGACTATAAAATATACATGTACAGTATATACTTTTGCAATATAAAGCTGTGCAGTTTTGCGAAAATATTTAAAACATTATCATTCAAAATTGTACAGGCGCTTTCTAACATAATATATAATTTGATATGTCATTTATAATCTTTTCTTCTGCGTATATTTTGAAATATATTTCATAACGTGTATTGATTCTACAGTATTTTCCAAATACAGCACTTTTATATACAGTATAAAGTACATGTATATTGGGATTGAGGACTATCTATTTTAAAAATGCTATCATCGGCCATTTTTCAGAGTCAACTAAATTTCTTCAAATTAGCTAAACCTTTTACAGAATGATAAACGATCAATATATCTTGAAGTTTGCCGAGGTTTATTTGAATCAGATAAGGATTTATCGATTTTTGGGCAATTTTTCCATTTTATTTACGTTACAGCTTAACGTAAAACGCTACCAACTCCGCATTTTTTCCCATAAGTTAGCAAATATTTTAAAAATGCATCGCTTAATGGTGTACTTCCATATTTGAAATGTTTCTTTTGAACGTGGGCATGTAAGAAAGTTTATAAAGAAGATATCAGTTAGGTTTTTAATCGCAACCTCTCTTCGTTGCTGCTTTAATTTCCCCCTTCAGTATTTTGTCCCCATCGTTATGTAATATGTTGTGTTTTTCCCCTCTCTTTTCATTCAGTTTTTATTCTCTCGAATCTACGTGTTGTCATTCTGTGCAGTATTTGTTTTCAACTGCATGTCATCGCCACCACACATTATCTCACGCTTTCACTTTTCTGTGTCAACTTTAAATGTAGAATCATATTCTGATGGAGTCCAATTCGGAGATTGCTGAGTATTTCGGCGCACTTCTGCACTTGTATTGATTCATCAATTCATTCAGTGTTATTTACCCAAGCCATACAAACACAATGAACTGTCGATCTCATCTACTCCAAATTAAAACTATAATTAAACTTTCTTTGCATATACCTACGTCACATCTGGGTTTAACATATAGGTCACGCAACAACTATCTATTCTAAGTGCATGTATCACCTAAAAACTAACTTTAAAAACGATCGAGGGAAAAGAAAAGAATAATTGCTGTAGTTTTGCCAAATGTTACAATTTTCAAGCTCTCCAGGAAATGTTTTAGATTTTCAACTGGATTTTAAAAATCTGGAAGATGGTCACGTTTTTATGAAATATTTTCACGTATAATATGTTGCTTTAAAAGCCCATTACAAAAGTGCACTTTTCTCTAAGTGTTTGTCTTGATATAATATTTCAAATGGAATTATATTTAAATATAGAAGTTCAGTTGAACAACTATTATATTCGTTAAAAGGGTATTTCCATCGTGGGGGATGTAGAAGCCAAATTATCATCTACCGGGTATTCACATTTACCATAGTTAATGCAATGCACAATTTTGTTCTTCTTTGTTGGTCTGTTAGCCCATGCAGTTCGATTTACAAAGCCTCATTTTATACATTGTTTACTAACTGTTTACTACTGTTTACAACAAAAAAAACTAACTTTACTTTGTTCTTAAAAGCATTTTTACATGAAACGCTCAACTTGTTATAACTTAAAAATAACCTCATGGATGTTTTCTATAGGTCTAGCTTTATTTGCTGTTGCTTTTCGCCTAAATGAATTGCCTAAAAATAACAGGGACATTTCCCAGATCATTATTGCTTTGTTCTCAATTTTGCTATTTCGGCCTGCTCGTAGTCTACATCGTTTTTGTCTATGAATGAGTTCATTGGAGAAGACACAACTTAGAAAAAGTGGTTCATGCAGCTATTAGCTTGGAACATGCATGAAGGATGACTGTTGGAATCGAAACTATGGGTATAGTGGATGATGTCCATAGATCCACCAAATTTGACACATGCCATTTTATCTCGATCTTCTTGGTTGTCAAAATAAAACATACGGCGTTTTGGCAAAGTATGTCATTTAAATTGATGGACATAAGCGTTTGTAGGGATGACAGAACTGTTAAAATACAATTTTTTTCAATTATAGCGAAGCGAAGATCAGCTTAGATCAGAAAAAGGGGGTGCCCTTACTGGTCTATAGGGTGTAATGTGCAAAAATAACGTGTGCCGTAGAACAGTAGGGGTACTCAGACAGAAGCTTTACGAATCGTACTTTGGCAGTCGTGAGATCACGTGTGCAAAATTTACGCCCTAATTGGTTCAGCCAATTCAATCAAGGTCATCGCTTTTTAAAACCAAGTGATGCTGTCCTTTTGCTCACGTGACTTCACGACTGCCAAAGTACGATTCGTAAAGTTTTGTGTGATTATCCCAGATACAGCATATTTGCACAATGTTTCCCCGAATATTTCTCTCCAATTAATCGAAGAATGCATGCTGCGGTAATCACCAAACAATCTCCACCCTTTGATTTCCCTTGACTCCTGTTTTGAATTACGAAAAAGTCACATTTCAGAAATGACACAACTTTCCAGTCAAACAACTGGAAATAATTGTTTCAGAGCGTTCCATTTCTGAAATAATGTTGCATCGGTCTCTGTTCCATGGACATGTAATTATGTCGAAGATAGCATCTTCCCCAACTTCTGAAAAGTAGCGTATCCAGGACGGATATAACGAATCATCTGTAAAGGAGCTAATAAAACAGTGTCCGAACGTTAATGTACGCAACATTTATTCGACAAATTTCAGATATCCATAAATGCAGGCATATTGAATGGCAGAGTCCGTTCACCTAAATGTTCACTTTTGGTAGAGCGAAGGATTCCGTGCAGCAGACGCGCTGACCAAGGTCCAGAATACGTTACTGATGTGTTTTTTTTTTATTTTTAAATCTGGAGGATCTCGTTGATGTGTCTCCCTGCATCTCGAAGCCCCCTCCATGGCGTGACGCTTTCGCATGCGCATTTCAATCGTTGAAGAGCCGTCTCTATACCCTTGCCCCCCCTCGCGTCACGTCACGTGCCCGCCTTTCCGCCTACGGTTACCTCGTGCCACCAATAAAACTCTGGGTTTACGGATGGAGGCTGCACTAGCCAGGGCTACGTATATAGCTTCAAATCGAGCGGCTAGATAAGAAACATTTTGCGCCATTTGTTAACGGCCCACTATTTATATTTAAATAGAAGTGCCAGAAACGCGAAGCATTCTAGCCCAGACCGATATACAAGGATCCTCGAAATTAGCATTGTGCCAAACCCGGGGAACCTCGAACCACTTGACGCAACCGAGGTGGTTTCCGAGAACTAGCTACCAATTCACTTCGACCAGCCCGGAAAACTTACTTTTTTACGAGTTAGGGATAAACTTCTTCCGAGTTTTTATCTCTCGTTTGCCGTTTGGACCGTGCTCGAAACCCGCGTTTTTCTTTCAACTTTTTTGGGACAAGACAGCGGCCACGATTTTCTTCATTTCTTCCGAGAGGTAAGCCACACCCGACGTGCATGTGAAACTCGACATTCTTTTAGTACCTTTCTTTTAGACGTCTCATGATGCACGATATGCTCGCATTTGTAGGTCATTTTAAAACCGCACGTTCTTGGGTCTTGTCGATTTTCCATTACTTTCCATCGATATGGCCTTATGGTCTTGCTAGATACAGTGTGTTCGGAAAGTCTATACCAATCGGCTATCTAAAAAATGCATGCAAAATTGTCAATCTCTCGTTCATTTCGCACTCCCTCCCCCCCCCCTCCTCCTCCCCGCTTTAGAAATGACTCAAATCGAAATTTTTCATTTTGAGTTAAAGAAAATTTGAACGCAATTTAATGAAAAATTAAAACGGTTATCGCATTTGACGATATGAAAAATGCTAAGAAAGTTGCTGGATCATTTCGTATCCTCGCTTCAGAAATGACACAACTCAACATTTTTCATTTTGAGATAAAGAAAATTGTATGCTTTGCGTAATAATGCATTGTGATGCTTGTGAAATAAAGTGACAATACTTTACTGTCATTTAGCCGAAACTATGGCAACCTCAGTTATGTCATTTTTTCTGAATATATAGAGGCTAATAGAGCTCATCGCTTCACGCAACACTGTCTTAAACCGATATTGACAATTTTTGAGTTGTGCCATTTCTGAAGCGAGGGTGCGATTTGAACGATATAGACTTTGTGAACACAATGTACGTAAATTAACTTCTAACTAAAAAAAATCATCTTTTGAAGGCCAATTTTATAATGCCATTTGCTATTTTTTTCTTGTAAAGTTGTCACTATTTCCTAGTGGTTAATGCAAACCCAATACTATTTTAACATAATTTGTGAAAGAATTTAGTAATTATTGACGTTTAACCAACTACCATTTTTTTATGACTTAATTCATAGCTATACTCGATGTAACGATTACTTAATATTTGTGTTAAGTTAATTGGAAAAAGCACAATTGCTTCCTTTATTGAGCCATTTTATCGCCTAATCTTGCCGAGTATCATTTCGAATAGTATTGATCACGTTAACTTATCTATTTAACATCTCAGCGACTGAAATTGGGACTGAGAAATGTGAAATGCAATTTCCTTCTGGTTTTTTTTAGAGTTGGTTCATGGTTGAGAGGATAACTAATACTGAAATGTTAATAAGGGATGATCCTACACTCCTTTAAAGAGATGTACAGATAATATTTATTGTCAACATGTACAATAGCATTGATGCGCTTAAATACAGGCGTATTTGGTTAAGCTCTCGTTAATCCTGGCAATAAATTGTGGCGTGCAAGAAGCGCACATGCTGAAAATCATCTGGCATGGCGTTGGGATGGATGGAACTAGATTACTAGAACATTGTCAGAAAAAGGAAATGGGCTTCAAAATCTGCTTAATAAATCGGCATAAACTCGTTTTACTAAACAATGAGCACACGTCCAACGTCAGACTATATTGACACGATGATTTATAGAGGGCTTAAATCAAATGCTTTGGTTCCTTACTACGAGGGTAACAACCCTTTATTGTGAAAACTAAATTAAAACGAAGAAAGTAGCAACATTTTAAAGTGGTATTTGTTATTTTTTGCTCATGACACCTTTATGTTGCATCGAAAGCATAAGCAACATTTATTAGCATTATCATTTCTAAAATTATTATAGAAACATCGATCGCGTAAAATATAAGCAACGCAAAGCGAAGTGAAATAGCTCAAAGCTTGCACTTTGCATGAACTCGAAATTTCGCAGCTACACTTTGCATAATTTGACTTTCAGATGAATTTATTTACCTTTTCATCATCTGTTGAGTAACCAATTCTAGTGATTTCAATCGATATTAATTCGCGAAGTCTAGCTGTTTCCGTTATATCTCATTATAGCGGCTATTTATAAGCTATATATAATGTAGGCAAATGCACTGCTCCTAAATGTCACGTTTTCCATTTACGCTGCTGGAGATCTGAACAATTACAAAGGTGCAGATATTTTAGGTAATTTTTCTGGATTGAGTGTACATTTTTTGGCAACTGCACGAATTCGTCTTTTGTTGCACGTTAACTATATAGCTTACAATATTTGTAAACAACAAGAGCTTTTTCATTATGACGTCGCACATCCAAGTGCTTTGATCGATGATCAAATTGTCATGCTCAACGTTTCAATAATGCCACAATAAAATTAGATTATTAAAACTTAGAGGGCTAAAATCACGAGCCTTGTCAAGTTTTTGGCTGCAGGAAATACAATGAAAATGTATACAATAAAAAGTACACTTTCAGAAGTAGCAAAAGAACAATTAACATTAAAAATGTAAACGTAATGATAACTATACATTTCAAAATGCTTCAAGCCATATTCGGTGTTCCGATCAAAACTAGTGCTGTTGCTTATATAGGCCATATTACGTTCATAAATCAAATCATTGCTTTAATTTGAACTGCTATTTAAGTTTGATCAAAGTTTACATTTGCTCATTCAAGTGAACAGATCGGTTGCAATTTATCTTTGGGACCATATTACTTTCATAAATCAAATCAATGCTGTAATGGGAACTACTCTTTAAATATAAACAACATTTAAATTTGTTTAATCAGGTGAATAGATCAGGTGAGACGTCCACATTTATTTCCCAAACGGTGTTTTAGGTTTACTCATTTGAACCAATATCCTATTAAAATAGTCGTTCGTAATGAATTTCCCAAACCTTCATTCGACTTCCCCTAATGGACGCATTTTGAAAGAGAATGAACTTTACGCTCATTAACCTGTTCTGATTAGCAAGTTTACGTGTGCTGCCACTGTACTAGATAATTTTGGTACGTGCAGCTGCCCGATTTCAATCAATTTCAGCAAATCCCCAATGGATGCATTTCGGTTTGATGCACGTTCCCGGTTATTGGTTTAACGCGATAAACCTGTGCTTCTCCCTGAAGAATAAAATTGTTTTCGTTGAATTTTACGTCTTTTTATGGCCACGGAAGACTACATGTCTATAGCACGAGGTTTTTGGAATAATTAGTTTGTTTAAAAAAGATCTCGGCCATCTTTCTAATTACTTCATCTACAAGCGCCATCTTAAATTAATACCCTCCCGTTTAATAAAACGGGGAATTTACCGAACAGTTTAAGGTGAAATTACTCAGTCCCTGGTCGAAATGTAAAGCCTATAATCCCACTTGTTGCATCGTGCTTGCATGTAGGCTAAGAGTAACAAGTATCGATTTATTGTTCAACGAAACCGAAATCCTTTTTAATTCAAAAATCTAGACATGTGCATGGTTACGTTTTTACCGAAAATAAGACAATACTGGATTTTTTTTTCTCAATATAGTTTGTTTTATGGCGGCTATAGCGACAACTTCTAGTAAATTGCCTGTCCGATGTGCATCACAGTGACGTATATACGTGGCCTATATGTACATGTACGTACATAAAAGGCGCCTTATAGACTCTTCTGGCAAAACCTAACTCTTATACGAACTCCTTATATGACATGGTTTTATTGTTTTAGCTTGATAAGATTTTTTTTCGGCTAGTTTAACAACAAAATGTACGAGCAGCATCACCTAAATCATCTTGCCCTAAGCTGATGGCTTATATTTAAGCTTAAAGCTTTTGTCTTCCCAGCTTCTTAACTTTTTTAATGTCCGTGGGGTCGTTTGGTATCGATAAAGTAAAATAAACTTCATTTTGTGGTCCTGGAAATTGCCGATAAAAACACGCCCCCGCTGTAACTTCATAAAAACTATGCGTGGAAAACGATCGTTTAATCGATTGAGATATCCCTGAAGTTATGTCATTACATACTTAGCCTTAATAAGTTTAGGCCAAATGCCATTTCTTTTGAAATTCTGATTGTAATCTTTATTACAATAATATCTCCAAAATCATCTATTTTGCTGCTTGTGGTCCGAGCTTGTGCAGTCTCTTTAATATATGCTAACTTCCCAGGCTTTGTAAACCATTCTTAAAAGAATTTTGAGTCATTCCTAACTACTCAATGAGGAATCGAAATTGAACGGTTTCTCTTAATAAAATCAAATGACAGAGGATGGAAAGCTCAACAATGATATTAATGTATGGATGAGGATGTACGTCGGTTTCATCAATTACTGTATTGCTTAATTCAAGTACCGAATTTCATCCATCATTAAAATTCAATTCAATAGATATTGTAGTATGTGTATATAGCAGTCATAATGCTTCGTTATTTCGAATACAATAATTCTAACTTCTGCATATAATTTAATTAACAAATTTAATCGATCTTTATAGTAGCGAAAATATGTTGTTGACGATATCGTCCCGTTATGCTCTATTCACAATGCAACGATGCACGACAACAACGGACGTCGCGCAAGCGCAGATTAAATCTCCTTATACGTCATCATTTCGTCATTTTGACCGTAAACGACGAAGGGAACGAGAGCTCTATACTTCGTCGTAAAAATCATATTAACTGAATGATTTCTCGTAAAATAAAAGTGATAACAAAAAAGGACTGTGAACCATGCACTAAACGCGACACATGTGAGAAAAACGGCGACGTTTTCAAGATTGTGCCAACGACCGTTTTTGTCGTATATAGCGTATATGCATGCAGTATATAGCCGTAAATAGCGCAATGCATCTAAAATTTAAACTTCAGTGTTTGTAGACAAAATCAACATTTTTACACAACTAGAAAAGTAAAAAAAAATAAGTTTTCCTGTTGCGTGAAGTTGTTTTTATTTGCTGATTTACAAGCATTAGCTTTGAATTAATACGCTGATTTTACAGTGCATTATGCACCAATACTGTAAAACCAAGACAGTGCATGTACATCAGATGGAATCTTCGCAGATCTCATTTGGGCAGTCGCAAAGTCATGTATACTATGTGCATAAAGAAAGCATTAATCAGATTGACAACAACCAAAATTCTGCAAGAAATTTTGGATCAATAAGCGCACTGTTCACACGTTCAAAGTCAACAGATTTGAACATGTTCTGTTGATTTTGAATATGTAACTTGACGACTGTCAAAGTGCGATTTGCGAAGTTTTTATCTGAGTACAATAATGTTTTCTTGAAACGATGTCTTCATTATAATACATGTATTTCAAAGTAATCTTTTAAGATCTATGTCGTAATTTTTCGTCTGGAATTCTAAAAGGATTCCTTATGATTTTAATTAATTGCTCCTACAGAATGTAAGCAACATAAAAGTCAGCTGTATTGCTCTCAAACTATTTCTAAGCATCTTTTTCGGACTATTTCCACATCCAAGAATGCATGCATATTTTTTATAATAGGCACACAAATTCAGTAATCATGACATATCCATTACTTTTATGCGAACAGCGTTTCTTTTATGGTCTTTAAGGCGTGTGATAATATGAAAAACTTTTCAAAATGCCTTTACTTTAAGACCAAAATTTTGATTTCATGACGCGTTATGATCATAAAAAAATTAAGAAAAGTTACCTATGATGAAGCAATAAGCCAGTTCTTTTTAAAATTATTTGTATATGTTTTTGAATTATCCGTGAGCTTTTATAAGGCTGAAAATCATCCCGTGTTAATATTTGATCAACTGGAGTATTTGCATTTCACCTCATGAAAGCCAAATTAAGGAATCCTTAATTGAGGACTCTTTCTAATTAAATACTCTTAGATTTGCACCAAAATGAGTAAATGCAGCGCAGTATTTATTTTATTAGTCTTATTCATTGCACAATTGGCGCCATTGTGGCGGCTCCATAATGGTGCACCAATCATAACTCCTATTCATGTGTTATAAAAAACTTCATTAGTCTTTAAAAGTTTTGGATGTGTTAGCATTAGATAGGAGAGTGCTCTTCAGTAATTTATTCAAAGTACATGTATTAACTAAATGCAGATAGTATAATTTGGACGATGAAAAGCTTTATTAATAAATGGAGGAGGGATGTAATCAATCATTGAAATGCGCATGATCCAAGGCAGTATAGAATGCTAAATTTAGATGGTATTCATAAAATACATTTATATGGAATTCATTGTAACATTTGACATATTAGCAATGTTTTCATAAACAAGCGGGAGATGTATAACGCGCTCGCGTTTTTAATTTTCACTGAATTATAATGTGAATTTTGTATAATTCACTATACTTTTGCAAAACAGTTTAGCTTCATACACATGTAGCTAAACTGTTTTGAAAAATTAACGCATTAAGTACATGCGAGAGTATGTTACTTTCAAGTTGCTTTCTCTCCAACATAATGTTTTACAGTGAGTAAAACATTGAGCTCAAATGTTCGTGAATTTTGTTACAGTTGCGAATATGTTTATACATGTAGTTTTCAGAATTCAGCACCTAAACAGGGAATCTAAAAATTATTAAAATACAGTTTTACTGAATTGTTGGATAACCGGTTTTTGATATTTTTTCCAGAACTGTCCTGTGAAATGTTAGTATATACTTGAAGGAGCAGCTTAGAAAGCAATGCGGCTATTGAATGATGAGTGAAAACGAACAAAACTAAAACTTACTGTCGGAAAAACTTTCTAGAAATCTCAGCATTGAAATACATGTACATGTACGTGTAGTGTATACGCGCATTGAAACTCATGAGTTTCAAAAGTCTCTAACTGCCGGTACCTTGGCAGTTCACGAAAGTTGCGTTGGTGGATTTGGTTTAATTTTCATCCTGTCATTGTTAGTTTCGCTCAGATATGCTATACAAAATTCAAAACAGCGCATTAACAACGCCTACTATTTTTTTCAGGGACCCTTGATTTTTCTTTTTCATTTACATGGTTTAACAATGGAATTTTTTTCATTAGAATTCTGAATAACGCTGTATATCAATTACACGAAACTTCCTTTTATCTAAACATCCTTTTACAGTACATAATAATGGAAATTTACTATAGCGTAAAGAAATCAACATGCCTTGTTTTTAATTACTCGACATTTTCACGTAACGTTACCTTATAATTCATAAAATGTCATTTCTTCGTATTTTTAAAGATGAAATTATGAAAGATTCGGTACATTTCTTTGAAACGTTAAACATATTCTTTAATCAAGACTAGAGTTTTGCAATTAATGTGACCTTCGCAAAATGCAGTCATTATGTAAACAACGTAGAAAGATAATGACGCGTTCTGCATTTATCAATGAAGTTATGCATCTGGCATAACTTACCATATACTGGCATGTTTACCATATACAGTAGATGCATTGTATAGCCTCGCATTTTAAGCGAAATTTGCTGTAGTTTTCCATTTCAGTTTTTCCACGTTGTATTTTTACCAAATATTTCTATGGTATCTTCATTTGTTTTAATTGTTCGGGTCTCTCAGTAGGTAGCATGTCATTGATAATGAAATGCAGGAGCACAACATTGGCAGTGAAAGTTATGATTTTTTGAATTTCGCTTGTTTTTTTTAACAACAACAGTCTTTAATGGAAAGTTTGGGGTATTTTTTAGCGATCAAATACCAAACACAAAATTGAGAATACGTTTTCCAAAACTTTTCGACACTATTAAATTAAGCAATGTCTTTTTAAGAAAGTATTTAAATTAAAAACTTGTAGAAGCGCGAAACTAAACACTTAAGAAGAGTTAGCTAGTTAACCAAGTACGTGTATGTTTGTCGGTTTATCGATGGAAAATATCAGACTGTGAAATTTTGAGATATACAGTACATATAAATTATGCATTTCAATTATCAGATCGAACAAAATACTTTTTTGAATAATTTTTTCAAGTAAATGGACTTTTTGAATATGCATTTTTTCAAGGAAATATTTTGTTTTTAGGATGTTAACTATATTTGAAACACATGTATACGAGTAAACGAAATTATGAAGACCATTAACTCGACATAATGAAAATACAAATGAACGTAGTCATTAATGTAGCTGGTTTCTGTCAGCAATACGATGAGCAGTTAGTCTGGTCTATGCGGTACATTTTCAAAAATAAAAATGTCTAAATGGCATCATATTCTTCATCATTTTAAAGAGAGCATGCACATGTACTCTCTCGAGAATCGAGGCAGGATAGATAGGCTACTGTATAACTGTATATAGCCTACTATACTTCTATTAAAGGTGCATTACTTCTTTAAAGAGTAGAGATAAAGGGATAAATTACTTTAGTAGGCGTGTTTGCAGTAACAATTTTATAATACATAAAGCAAGAGTGAAGTTATATTGGAAAATGTAAATTTAAGATTTAGGTAAAATGTCGCGGTGTGGTATCAAATTACTGTATACATTATCATAAGCTTTACAATGACGCAATTAGAGTTCTCATGCTATCAACTTGTGCTCAAGTCGTTTGAAGACGCATGGATTACACACTTATATTAAATTTAGCGCAATATGGTTGAACGACATACAAACTAGACTATATTAGATATACAATTTTAGAGCAAATATCCGGTACTATTTTGATCTTCTCAAAATTTTCAGATTGGCATTAATCCTGCGCTAATGGCTGTGCATGTGGCCATTTACAGGCTTTGCAAACGGTCATCTCAACGATGGCATACTTTGCTCACTCGACGTAGACGCAATCAGCTGCATATGCAATACAGTACATGGATCTACGTCTACATCTATTAAGTCAACATAAACCTATTTGAGTAATGATCCCGACTAATGGCTAAACAAATGATTATAAAGAGTGGAAAGCCACTTCAAACTGCATGTTTACTATCAATATTTAACGTTACGAAAACCTACTATTTTGAAGTTTCGTGCAAATTTATGATAGCTGTTTGGGTTTATAAGATTGTTTGCTCTTTTTCTGCAATGCATTCGCAAGACCATACATGTATTTATCTTTCAATTTCCACAATTGTTACTTCTTGTAAAATATGTTTCTTGAATATTTTATTTCTTGTCCTATAACCTATTGCATTGCTGAATCTTTATTGGGTGTTGAATTGAAAGTTAACTTTTTATTATGGGTCCTATGAAATCAGAGTCTAACAACTTTGAGATAACATTTTCAGTTTCAATTTAGAACATTTAAAATGCCGCAAAGACTATAGAAGCCTCGCTTTTGAGATTATTTCTCGGGGTTTTCAATTACTTAATGGAATGCAATATATAGCTTCTACTTATATGAGTGAGATATGATCGTGTAAATCTTCTTGTATCTTTCTTGGTATTTCGATCAGAATACTGTAGCACTTCTTGGCACCTGTTTAACATTATATTTCACGGAAACGATGAAATGGTCAAATTTAAAGCATGCTTTGAAATCGACATTTCCATATAAACTGACAAAAAGGTTGAAATGCGTATAACGAATTTCGTATAATACTGTAGATGAATGACGAGAATTACAAACCTGCATGTATACTATCATCGTGAATAATTCAATGAAGGCGGTGCGGAACATTCATTTAAATTAGTAGGTTTCATTACCACTAATTCGCCGTAAAAATCTAGCTGCTTGTTTTCATCGCCAAATTCTGGTTCATTAGAGCGAGAGTTCACTATGGGCGGGGCCTAATAATTTACATTGGGGCAATGGCACGATGTTTAAGGGTAGATATTAGCGTAAAGAACGTGTACAGTAATAAAATAGCAATTGTCCATGATCGGAGGACTTCTCCCCTACTGCACTCATCGCATGGTTAAAAGTGTGATTCACCCCTACTTTTAAAACTTAATTTTAGAATTACTATCCGACGCGAGTTGCCAAATGTGCTCGCTAGATGGCATTATAGGCTCCGGATAGTGTACATCTAAAATTAAATTTTAAAATTAGCGGGAGAATCACACTTTTAACCATGCGATGAGTGCAGTAGGGAAGAAGTCCTCCGATCATGAACAATTGCTATTTCATTACTGTACGCGTTCGTTACGCTAATATCTACCCTTAAACATCGTGTCATTGCCCCAATGTAATTATTAGGCCCCGCCCATAGTGAACTCTCGCTCTTATATTATTTTTTTTGGTATTGACATTTCAAATTGTATGACATTTGGTCATTGAAGCCGTACGGTACATCCACCATACGTGTCTATTGTCGACCATGCAAAAATGACCTCTGCCCTTAATTGCATTATAATGTGCACAAGCTAATGATTGCGCCTCGTCCTTTTTTTTTCAAGGAGATTATTTCCTGGAGTGATGCCGTCCATGGTTTGGTCCGCATGCCTGCTACTCATCGTAACGTGCATCGTGGCTGATAGCGACAACCACAGGATTGATCTAGACGAACTTCTAGCGTACTACGAACCCTTACCCGAAAATTTCCAATCGAGCGAGCGGATGCTGGATCATCTGCAATACGCGGATAATTCGAGGCCACCAATTTCTCAACAAGATTCACGAGACGTGGAAACTAACGCTGCTTTTTTCCACGCTGAAAATACATTTTCCAAGCCACCGTCAGATGCTCTGTCAGGAAGTCCGCTTATGCATTTACTGGAGAAAAATGTAGGAGCAGACTCTCTTAACGAGGTATACCCTTCCCATTTCCGAATATTGCAAATACTGCATGACGTTATCATAACTTAAAACAATCATACACATTCAAAACAATAAAATCGAAAAAAAATATAAAAAACAGGCAATTTTAAAACAAGGCATTGCGACATTTTTGTGCAATTTGTTAGCGCTGATGTTGCTTATAACCCTAGCTAGCAAATAGAAAACGTTCTCCAGTTTTATTGTATATCATTCGATCTCGTTGTAAATTCAATATATTTTATGGAATTAGTAGAAGAAACAATACAAGATGACAGCTGCAGATGACTCTTTGTAAAAAAAATCAATTTAATTACCTTATATAGTTCAGCATATTCGCTGCAATTCTCAATAATTCTCAGAATTCTCAAAACATATCATCCTTCGAAGAATGGACACCAAGTGTACATGTATGCTAAGCAGCTTATGAAAGTTTCAATGGTTACTCATTTTGAAATTGTTTACTGTTTAAAAAACTGTAATTTTATTAAAACCAAACGGACTCTCTAGAAACGGTGTTCTGAGCATCACAAAAATATCACCCCGTTCTCCTCAAATTTGAAGAGGTTGCTTTATCGATTGGCTTTGTAAACGAAACCAGGACAATACAGCACCTGCCCTGTTTACCGTGTTTGCTTCTCATTTTAACATATTACACTAATTCTTGGATGCGAGTTGCAATCTCTGCAGACAGCCCACCTCTCTTTTTAACTTAATCGTGCAACTTTTATTATCAAGGAAATCCTTTCAAACTCAACATTATGAAACTGTTCAAATTTCGAAATTATTTTTGTCCCTTATTTGATAAAATTTAGAGAGTTCAGTCTTTTAATTAACTGTTTGGAAAATATGTTTTGCCATTCTCAACCGTACTATGTGCATGTATAACCTATTCCTAGCGTGTTGTTTTTTTAAATATCAAGTCAAGTTTTTTTTTAAAGTTATTCTCATTTTTGAATTGTTGCAATGTTTTGCGCTTGGTATGACGTCATTCAGATAATGTCATTAGTAATAATCATTTTACATGTTCTAGCGTTGCTGTATACGAAATACCAGTAAACCTACACCCCATGTCGGCACCTTTGATTTTTTGGTGTCAAAAAACGACTGCACACGCCACGTGGTAGTGTCTTAAGACACCTTAACCGCGATACGATTGGTATATGACATACTGATATTTCGTATACTGTGCTAGAATATTAGCTCTAAATAAACACAGAGACCTTAAATACACTATCGTGAATGAACATTTTTTAATTGAGGGTAACAGGCAAAGATATTTTAATGGAAAAAAACTTATACAAATTTCCCCCCTTTTGGCCGGTTGCAGCGCCACAATTAACCATGCAAGTCATTAAGTTTTATGCATGACCTCAACAATGCGAACAAATGTATAGGTTATTCATACAGTACATGTATACATCTTTTCAGAACACCGATGATGAGAGCAATGGCAGGCGGTGGGAACCTCTTCAGGATTTAAGTTCCACGGATAAACGCGCCGGAGTTGTGCCCCAACATCGTTTCAAACCAACGAGGGAATATAAGAGAGAACGAAACGGCGGAACGGGGCCTTCATTATCCGTGGATAGCTCACTAAATGTCGTACGCCCACGAATTTTGGAAAAGATGATTCTAAACCGGATGATCGGACAGCAAAAGCAGATCCAAAGTAACCAGAGATTGCTAGATGTTATAGGGAAAAGAGGCGGCAATGTCGCGTCCAGAAATCATCTAAAGCAGCTGTCCAGCCACTAGCCGGCACATTTCCGTGCTTGTAAATACGAAAGATAAGCAAATATTTGGTAAGTAAATGCTATTGAAAGTTATGAATACGTACTACAGGGTGCTTTTTTGTATAAGAAAATTGATGCGAGACTTAACAATTTCTTTCACGATTTTTTTTATTTCAACTGCTCAACGTTTTGACCGCCAGGTACAATTTACGATTTTACAAAAGTTTTGTGGTTTTAAAAAGGACCTATTCCCAATTTAAAAATTGTTAAAATCAAAAAAAAAAAAAAAATCTGAACGTGAAATTCTTACGTCTTAGAATATACAGTAGTAACTCTATTTGAAATTTCATAATGATGTGAGTAAAAGAGAGGGTTTAAAAAAATTGCTTTTCCACTGAAGGGTTTAGTGCTGGTGAAATTTGTTTTCCCTTTGATGTAATGCCATAGGCTCGTGAAAATGCACTCTTATCGGTCAAATGGCAATTTTTTTAACTAAACAAAGCATATACAGTGTAGTATATTATAATAGTTTTGTTTCTATTGTCACGCTTAACTATTAAGTATGACCAAGTTTCGTGTGTAGTTGAACTATTCTTAAGAGCAAGAGATTTGCATTTCTTTGTAACCGACATTGATGAAGTTTTGCAATAAAATAAAACAAAATAATGGATCATCCATAAATCATTTAGAATGTGAAGAAGCGTAATGGAGATTCTGTTAAGCTTTTATTCTGTTAGGCTACAACTGCATTACATTAAATTTCTCTAATGGTCTCATACTGAATGGTCTCAATTAATGTGCATTTTTTGGATTATTCATGTATAACAGGTAACCCTGCTTGTCCCCAGAGTTATTCATGATTTTTTTTCTAAATTTAGGAAAACCTCTCGCTGTGGAAATTTAAAAAAAATGATAACAGCAACTATAAATACCATTAAGAACTCAAATAAAATGAAGAATGTGATGACGATGATTTGTCGATGATACCAGGTGCCGTTTTCAGTTTTGTTTTTGTTTTTTTGTTTTGTTAATTCGGCCAAACCACATTTCTCCGCGTTTTTAGAATGAATTTCGTTTAGAAGCAAACATAGTCACTGGCTTATCTTATGATTGCCAAGAAAGTATTTTGTACTTTTTGGCTTGAAATAAATGCTGTAATTAAAGGGAACGTAAACTATTTTCTCCAAAACATTGTAACGCATGAAATACATGTATGTATAGAGAAAATTCGAAAAAACTAAGATAATTCAACCATGCACGTGAACTGCGGTATCTTTTTATGGATCATTTATTATTGGTGCAAAGCTATTTTAAATACTAAGGGTTGCTTACAAAAGTTTATTATTCTTACAGGAAATGGTTAATGTTCCCATTAAGAAGGATTTTTGCCGAATATTCCATTACTCATGTTGACGTATAGTGTAAATGCTCAATATTTCTAAGTGTATTGACGTCTTATTTTGTATAAGTTATGTGCACTGTTATTCGAAAAACGTTTTGTTTGCCCTGCCTGGACTAAAACTCTGTAGCGAATGGTCGTTGTAGTGCTGTTCCTCCGCGCAGATGGCGGAATATGCAAAATATAACTCTTGGAGAACGAAATTTCAAATAATTGTAATGACAAAATATTCAATCTCATAGTGTTTGTCAGTAAAATATTTAAAAGCTCGTTATTATGTTGATGTTTATTCCGATCATCTTTCAGTGTCTTGTGAGTTGATGGAGGTTTAATTGATATTGATTACCGAACACCTTCAGGCTTCAAATGAGAAACTCTCCAGTGGAATTGCGGTACGCCTATTGGCTTATGAAATGCGATGATATCATGAACAAAATGACATCGATTACTTTGCCTTGAAAAATTCCTGAAAACCAAGCGACGTCACTCATAAACATATAGCTGTTTCAATTCAAATCAATTTTAAGTCATTATCCTACAGTCGGTAAATACAGTACCATGTGGCAGAGGGTGGGGCCAAGGGGCCAAGTTCAGTAGGACTACACATTCACGTCATGATGGACCCTAACATCAGATTGCATTTCCTTAAGTTTTAGGTTGGCCGTTGATTCCACTCCAACGTGTAATTGTAGGCTACGCGGAAAGAACCATCAATAGAAAGCAACTTGAATGGGTACCGTACTGAAATTGTAAACTTCTCGAAAATCCCATTGCTTAGAGTCCTTCCCACCTTGCCCTCAGCGTCTCATTCCAGAGAATGGAGCATAGTGGGGACATTGTTTTCCCGCTGGAAAACAACGATTCAATTCGGTAAGATAGTTCTATTTTATTTTTCACTTGTCTTGCCAGAAGAGGATCGACAGAGAGAAGTAGTTGGTTTGAAATTGCTTTACACAGTATAAAGTTCAATTTCTACTGTATGTGGAAAATCATTTCGGATTGGTGCACGTAGCTTTTTCCAAATTTATTTATCGACATATTCCCGATGCGCTTATTTTTCAAGTTTCTTCCAGCGCATTTTTTCCGAACATCTTTTCGAATATTGTTTTGAGATTTTTGAAATAATTTTGCGATAAATGTTGGAGCATCTCATGATTTTTGCTATTTTAACCTATTTTTGTCACTTTCATCTGTTGCGTAATTTTCTTTTTTTCCCACTGCTTTTGATAACACACTTTTATTATTTTATATGCTTTTCAACGAATTTTTCGTCATTTTTTGTTTTTAATCAGTTTTTCATTATTTCATGGTTTTCAAAGGTTTTTCATTAGGCCTACGGTATTTCAAAAATTTTACGTTATTTACGCAATTTTCTCCTACTGCAGTTTAAAGGTATTATTTATTTTCTTGTACATTTACGTCTAATTATTGTTATTTTTCTTTATTTTGAAAATCTATTTTTGGTATTATAATGTTTTTAACGGATTTTATGTCAACTTCGAGTTTTTATACCCTATATCCTAATGTTTTTAACGTTCTTTTCATGTTTTTGTCACCTTCTCATTCTTTTCACGTATTTCCGTCAATTTCTCTTTAATTTATTAAGTTTGTGTTTTTTCATTTGCATGTTTTTAAAAAATGTAAAAACATGTTGTCATTAATGTGTTTTCATCATTTTCTTGTCTTTTACTATGTTTTTCTTCCTTATATCTAATATCATTTAAATTGTATTCTTATTATTTTTTTTATTTCCTCGTTACATGCTTATTTATGGTATTTATCATGGATTCAAACAGATCTCGTTTTCATAAAAAAACCTACATTTTTCAAAGAATTAACCCCATATCCAAAAAAGATCCCAATTTTCCAAAAATAACCAAAATTTCCCAAATGCACCACAAATATTTTTTAAAAAAATTCTTGTTTCTCCAGATTTAAATACCTGGATTTGCTTTAGTAATTCTCCCTAGCTCGGGTGGTTGTGAACGCAGACAACCATGTAAAATGATTATTAAGCTCCCTGTAAAGGGGACACCTTTGTAGGGGGTCCGCCTCCTCCGACGACAGGGATCACACCCGGGCGTGAGTGCTTTAAGCACATATCAACGAGTCGGTCGTGGTCCCCCGGGGCCCCCCCTCGATTCATTTCTATTCTTTATTTTACTTAACGGGTTCGAATCCCACTGATTTCTTCGTTTTTTTCTCCGTTTAAATTAGTTCGTAATATTGGACGTTGCGACGTAAGCGCCAATCGCTCACGTGGTCACATACGTCACGAAATATATTACGTCACTGAATTTGTAAGGGATTGCGGAACGAGGGTCTAGGATCGGTGTGCAGCACGGCTCTGAAGGTGGGCTAGGAGTTGAAAATTAGATTAAAATTGGACCGTTTATTTGGCTATGATTGAAACAGGTAATTTAGAACCGGAATTACCGGAATTCATTTTTGTCAATTTTAAAATGCATCTAGCTTCGTTAAATTTAACGCGTATTTTTATGCGTCGAATAATGATGTTAAAGTTTAAAAAGTTGTATCACAGTATACGAAATATAAGTAGTTGCACTCCAATGGACGTTGGGGCTCCGAAAAACACCGTGCTTGTAAACGAATCATAGGCTGCCAACATGTCACTCACCTGTGTTCTTTGGTTTCACGGGTTAAGATGGGCGTGGCTTCATCTTAAGTGTTCATTTCGTACACATGGCGTATGGTACATTGAGACTTTTAAATTAAGAAATTTACTTACCGACCACTGGCGCCACCCAGCGGGCTAAAAAGTGCTATTGAAAACGCATTAGCACTTGTTAGCCCACTTGGTGGCGCTAGTGGTCGGTAAGTAAATTTCTTAATTTAAAGTCTCAATGTGCTCCCACCCTATCAATGCAGTGCACCTACTTATATTTCGTATACTGTTGTTATATTTTGTCACGTGGTGGGATGAAGCACCACTGTTTAACAGTGATCACATTGGCATTCGATCGCTACGATGATTTTTGGGGCTCCATGTTTTCGTCGGTTGATTTGACGACGTTTGTGCCGCATTTAGCGAGCAGGTAAGTACACTTTCTTAAATACGGGGTAATAAAAATACAATGTAAGTTAAAATTGGTTGGGTGATTTTTTCTTGGCCTGCATTGCAGGATTTTTGGTGAAATTTTTTCTTATCGAATTCCTCTACGGTAGGGTGAATGACAAATGGTCATTTTTCAGAATGCGTATACAATTGAAGCGAGGAGAAACGAAAGGGCCTAAGTCCAGAAGAGCAAATTGTTGGGAAACTGAAAAAAACTGTGTAGA